>CALNHX010004582.1:0-124383 GCA_940337035.1 Agriotes lineatus
CTTCTTTCCGTCCCATTTGATCATTTCTGGGCTTATATCGTCTGGCCCCCCTGCTTTACTCGTTCGAATTTCTTTTATTCCTGTGTCTACTTCCTTATACGGTATTTCATTATTTTCTGTTTGGGTTTCTTGTATATCTTCATTTGCTTGATATGTTTGCAATTTTTTCTTTGTAGTATTCACTCCATATTTTGACATTTTCTTGTTTATTGGAACTTATTTTTCCTGTCATGTCTTTTATAAATCTGATATTTTTATTCCGCTTTGTCTTGTGATTTAACGATGTTCCAAAATTTTCTATTACTTTCCTTATATGCCCTTTGGATTTCCACTCCAAATTTCTCCCAGCTTTCTTTTTTTCAGTTCTTCTTTTGGTTCTCTTCTTTTTCTTATGTATTCTTTTTTATCTTCTTCATTTTTTGTTTCGATAATTTCTTTCCATGCTTTTTTCTTGTTTCTTACTTTCTGTTGTACTTCCTTAGTCCACTATCTAGTTCTTTTAAAGTTTCTTTTCTCCATACACTTGTTTTGCTAGGTACTCTTTGTAACGCTGTTTTAAGTATTTCCCACATCTCATTTATTGTCATATCCTATTTCCAAGCTCCAAGCTTTTCTAGTTCTTCTTCCATCTCTTTTTGGTATTCTTCTCTTATTTCACTATCTTGTAGCTTTTCAACCTTTAATATTTTGTAGTTTTTGCCGTGTTCCTCTTCCGGTTTACCGTTAGTAGTTTGTGTTGTGTGCTTATTTCCACGTTTTTAATTGTTTTTACTGCTTTTATTAGTTTTTGCATTTGGTGTGTGTATATTTTATAATCGATGAGGCCTCTTGCATTTCTTTCTGTTGTCTCAAAAGTCTAGTTGATTTCCTGTTTGTAAAATGTATTTCCTATTTTAAGATCATTCGCTATACTAAACCCAAGCAACATGTCTCTGTTACGGTTTTTAACTGATTCTCCATATTTGCCTATACCTACTTTCTAGTCCCCTTTCTTCATCATTTCCTACTCGAGCATAAGTGTCCTGTTAGTATTATATTTTCATTTGTTTCTCAATGTTTATCTAATACTTCTTGTAACTTATTATAGTAACTTTCAATTGTTTTTGGGGTTCCAGTTTGTCACTCTTAAGTTGATTTCCTTCGTTAATATTATTCCAACTCGAAATCAAGTCAAGAATAATAATAGGTATAAGTGAAACAAAGAAACAAGGACAAGAATTCAAGCAATTAAAAATTGATACATATTGTATTACTCGGAACTACAGTAGAGATGCAAGCTAAAGAAGGAGTCTATTAGTTCTTATTTTTCGTTTATAGATGTTATGTTCCACGTTGCTATTGTTATTAGTAGTAGTAGTACTATTTTTGGGGAGATTCATGTCTAGCAAGTAGGCCTTCATAGGCCCTTTTTGCCAACCCCGTGGACGAGGTTTAGTCATGCAGAGTACCAGTAGGTACCTTAGTTCTACTTAGAATTTTGCCGAGACTAAGAACTTCCAAGGTTCCAACCCTAGCAGGGGATCTTTTACATGCTACACATCGTAGCAACATGGAACCCACAGCTTTACATTACTTACATGGCATTCTGTCAAGGTTTTCATCGGCATTTTTTTATTTTTAAAAACCTCACCGGGATCGGGGATCGAACTCTTGACCCTTAGATCAGTAGCCAGAATGCTTACCACTAAGCTATGGAGCCCGGCTGCTATTGTTATTAAGTCTGTATTTAATTTATTATAACTTTTCAATTTTTCGTGCGTGTTGTTTAATACTATGTTATTTTCCTTATTCGTCAATTGGGTCTGCTTCATTTGATCTTTTGAAATATTTGATTGCTATTAGTTTTTGTCTGGAGGATTTTGTCGAGCCTTTATTACTTTTTCCTTCCTTTCGTTTCCTTTGTTTTCTATTGGCGCCAAGACTGTACCATTTTTATATTTTCAGTATTTGTTGTTGAACTTTTATAGGTTTTTGCCAGTTTCTTTTCTTTTCCTGCTAAGTTTTCTTCGGAGTTTTTAGATTTACTACTTTTATTTCTTTCCTTATCTTCCTTTCCTCCCTTCTTATATTTTTCTCCTTCTAATATACTCGTATTTGTTTCCTCATTTAGTAAGCTTTCTTGCTGACTGTCACTTACTTCATTGCTCTCGTTGGTTTTTACTGTTCTTTGTTCATATCTTGTTTGTGTTGAAGTTATCTTTCCATCTATTATTATTTTATTGTATTTGATATACGCCTGTTTTCCTGCTTTCTTAGCTTCTATCAACTCAGGTTTTAGTAGTTTCCTCTGTTCTAGTACTTCCTTTGGATAATCTATGTATATTTTCGTGTCTCGAAGTTTTGTCCTTTTGCTGTCACAAATCAGTGAGATTTAAATCTTTTTTTAATTTAAATACTTTTTTTATTTAAATACTTTGATTTTAAATCTTTTTCAGAAAATGATTTTTGATTTAAATCTTTTTGAAAAGTATCTTTGATTTTTACTTAAAAATTAAGATTTAAATATTTTCAAAATGATTTAAATCTCTAAAAATATTTAAATCTTTTTTAAAACGATTTAAATCTTTCTAAAATTTTACCACATGTTAATACAGGAGCACTATGCAAAATTCATAACAAACACAAGAAGTTACAGAGGGGCAGACGCCGACTCCAACCATATTTTGGTCATAATAAAAATGAGGGAAAATATAACCATAATAGACAAAAGAGAAAAGAAACAAACGAAAAGGCTTGACATGGGAGGACTACAAAACATGGAAATGCGAGACAAATACCAAAAATTAATAGAGCAAAAGTACGACAATGAGGATATAAACGAAGACATGACAGAAAACAGCTGGGAGAAAATGAACAGAATAATAACGGAGGCAGCTAACACTACGCTGGAAAAACAAACCGCAAAAAACAAAACAGTATGGTTCGACGAAAAATGTAGAGACGAATTAACGAAAAGACGAAGGCTTAGAGAAAAAATGCTAGCGACAGGAGAAGAAGAAGATCGAAGAAGGTATGAGGAGCAAAGAAGAAAAGCAAAACCAACTTGTAGAGCTGCAAAAGCGAGCACAGAAAGAAAAAGAAATAAGGGAAATAGAAGCAAGATATAAAAACAGGGAAATCAGGAACTTTTACCAAGAGTTAAAGAAAAGAAAGGGTAAGTCTCAAAGTAAAAATAAACCAATATACTGCAAAGATGAGACAGGAAAGCTGATTGCGGATGAGGAAGAGGTGGCAGAGAGGTGGAGAGAATATTTCGAAGGAGTGCTGAACCAAATTACAGAGAATCAAGAAGAAATGGAAGAGGACACAAAGGAAAACGAACCAAGAAATGGGGTAAGAGAGGAAAACGAGATACCTCCACCGACAAGAGAAGAAATAGCAGATATAATAATTAATCAAAAAAACAACAAAAGCCCGGGGGAAAATGGTATAACGACAGAACTCCTCAAGTATGGAGGCGAAAAGCTACAACACAGAATTTACGAGCTTATAAAAGAAGCATGGGACAACGAATCCATACCTAAAGCCTGGAAAATGGCAATACTAAATCCCATACACAAGAAAGGTGACATAACCGAGTGCAGTAATTATAGAGGTATAGCACTATTAGACGTAACATATAAAATTTTGGCTATAGCAGTAAAACAAAAACTGGAAAAATATGCAGAAGACCAGCTAGGAGACTACCAATGTGGATTCAGAAAAGGGCGCTCAGTAATGGACCAGATTTTCACACTAAAGCAAATTTTGATAAGCTGTTACGAATACAAAATACCAGCATATGTGGCTTTCATAGATTTTAAACAAGCTTATGATACGGTAGATAGACATCAGATGTACAAGGCGTTGCAAGAAATGCAGATTCCTGACAAGCTAACAAGATTAGTACGAGCGACAACAACGGGCACAAAAAATAAGGTCAGGGCTGGAGGAACTACCTCACAAGAATTCAAACTGGAGAGAGGATTAAGGCAGGGAGATCCGCTATCGACCACATTATTCAATCTGGTACTGGAGAGGATAATAAGAAGCAGCAAAATAAACAGGACAGGAACCCTAATGAATAAAGGACACCAGTGCTTGGCCTATGCCGACGATATCACACTGATAGCCCGGACGCAAAGAGAGCTACAAAGAGTATTTGCTAATCTGGAAGAAGCTGCTAGAAGAATGGGCCTACAGATCAACCAAGAAAAAACAAAGCTAATGGTAGTGGAAGCAGCTCCGCTGCTCGAGCAAGAGAATGTGTATGTGGAGCTACAACTAAAAGGCGGTAGAAAGATCCGTATACAAAAAGTGAGCAGCTTTATATTTCTTGGGGTGTTAATAACTAGTAAATGTGAAGAGGACGCAGAAGTGAATGCGAGAATAATAAAAAGTGAAAGGTGTGCGGGTGCATTAAGTGAAATCCTAAGATCCAAAGAAGTGGCAATCACCACGAAGCTAAGAGTGTATAAAACAGTAGTGCGGCCCACCCTGACATATGCATGCGAAACATGGGATTTAAACAAAAACACGCAACAAAAAGTAGAAAGATGGGAGAGGAAGATACTGAGAAGGATATATGAAGGACAACGAATAGAGGGGAGCTGGGAAAGGAGAACCAATGAGGAACTAGCCAGACTATACGGAGAACCAGATGTCATGTAGTTTATAAATGCCCAAAGATTGCGCTGGCTGGGGCATATGGAAAGACAAGCAGGAGATAGAGTAACAAAAATAATGATACGGAAAACCCCACAAGGAACACGAAAGCAAGGCAGACCAAGGAAAAGATGGATACAGGCAGTGGAGGAAGATTTAGAGGTGAAGAACATAAGAGACTGGAAAAACAAGACCCAAGATCGAAAGAGATGGAAAGAAATAACCAAGCTATGGGCCTAAAAGGCCTGAGAAAGCTTCCATATATATAAAATGATTTAAATACCTATATACAAAATTTTAATCATTTTACAGAGCCTGTCTATTTCTGTGGATTCGTAAATTTATCTGCAACTGCTGCAATTTTTTAAAAGCTTATTTTTGTTCTTTATACCTATAAACCGTTCAATAGTTATTTGCCAAGTAGGTAGACATGGAATTTTGTTTTTATGTTTAATAAAACTAAAACTCCCTAGAAACTCTTTCTGACACTTTGTCAGAAGCAGCTGTTATGTACAGGAGTCTCACGAAAGTGTCTAATTTGACATTTTGAGGTTAAACATGCAATGTTGCCAGTCCTTTCATACTTTGTTTGCCACTAGGCATAATATGTATGGACATCGGCGTCATGGATATCTATCTGTCAACAAATTGTAGTACTAAAGTAAATATGCCAAAAGTCATTAAAGGTGACACAAAACTACAAATTACAAAGGCTTACAGGCATTATAAAGCCGACAGGCCCGATCTCAGTGAAACTGAAATCTTTGCCCGGCTTATAGTGACTTTTGGGATGCAAGTATTTATGCATAAAACTTAATTGTTGCTTTAATTTTCGGCTTTGTACTGTTTTAGATATCTGAAAGAACTATTAGAAATATTATGGGGCGGAACAATTTTGAAATTAAACCTTTTGGCCCACGACCTAAAAATGATACATACTATTTGCAACATACGCACTGAAGAAGTAGTTAACAATGCGAGACAAATTGTGCAAGAACAACCACACGTATCTGTTCGCCATTTAGGACAGCAATTAAATGTTTCATATTCAACATCTCATAAGATATTAAGAAGCAATTTGCATTATTTTCCTTACCGGTTGCAAGTGTATCAGAAACTGCTGCCAAACGATCCTCCGGTTAGATTGGAATTTTGTAACTGGTTTATCAATAATTTAGGAAATAAAGATAATGCGTTTGAGAAAACTTTCTTTACTGATGAGGCATACTTCTATTTATCTGGCTATATTAATTCACAAAGTATGAGGATGTGGAGCGCTGAGAATCCCAATTTTTATGTTGAAGAACCGCTTCACCCACAAAAAATCGGGGTTTGGGCTGCAATTAGTAAAAGAAGAGTTATAGGTCCTATATTTTTTGAAGGTAATTGAGTGCAGCAAAACGATTAAATTTTATTTTAATAGTTCAAATTTTAGGTTTTCTAAATGCACAACCATTTCATACTGAAATTTTGTCGCCGTTTTTTGAAGAGTTACGTGACAATGAATTACAAAAGGGTTACGTACTTTCAAGAAGATGGGGCATAAATTTACTTGGGAGAGTTTTACAAAAACAGAGTTATTAGTCAAAACATGTCTACAGTGTGGCCCCCGAGGTCTTGTAACTTAACTCCCTGTGATTTTCTTCTGTGGCCATATTTAAAAAAAATCCATTCTTCAACTTCCACTGGACAATATTCAGCAGCTTTAACAAAGAAGTAATGGAAAAAATGAAGAAATCAATAATAATGGCGTAATATTAAGATTTGAGAATAGAACGAGTTAAGGAGTTTACTTTCTTAGGAACATTAATCTCTGAAAACTTAAATTACACACAAGGAATGAAATCAAGGTTAATAAAAGCATCGAGATGTCCGGGCGCGTTAAATAGTATAATGTCCTTAAGACAAATGTCGCGAAATGCAAAACTACGACTTATAAGACAGTAATTCGACCCACGGCTACGTACGCATGTGAAACATGGAAGATGAATGTGGCAGACCAAGATACGATAAGTAGGTGGGAGAGAAAAATGCTGAGAAAAATATTTGGAGGGACTCGAACGGAGGATGGTTGGAGAAGACTTACAAACGAAGAGGTACAAAAGAAGTATGGAGAGCCAAATATAGTAGACTTCATTAAAGCTCAAAGGTTAAGATGGTTTGGGCATATATGGAGAATGCCAGATGGGAGAGCTACTAAGATAGTATTGGAAGGCAGAGCGCAAGAAACTAGAAGAAGAGGGCAACCAACGAATAGGTGGAAGGGGGCAGTAATGGAAGACATAGCAAGGAAAGGAATAGAAGACTGGAGAAATAAAATCATGAATAAGGAACAATGGAGACAGATTGTTATGCAATGGGCGTAAAGTGGCTTGTAAAAGCTTTATTTATACTGAAAAAATACATAAATTGTAATATTTAAATATTTTTGTATACAATTTATAATTAGAAAAAAAAAAACGACTTATATACCATTATTCCTACTCAACAAAGTATGAAACGTATTCAGAATCAGCAATTTGTCTTTCATGAAATTTATCTTAACCAACAATAAAAGTGGCACAAAATCCAAAACCAAATCTGGCAACCACGTTTTGTACATTAACATAAAATTATCATTTTGTATAAAATGAGCATAACCTAACTTTTGTTAATGACTGACAGCATATTTACAGGGTGAAATTCATCACCCTAACATGGCCTCCTATCTGGCAAATAACTATTGAACGGTTTATATACCGGGTGGCCATAAATATCTGAGATCCCGGTAGCCATGGAATTAGCTACTTATAAATGTTGGTTAGCATTATATTTCAATTACGATAAGTATTGGTACCTATGTAAAGTAATAAAATGCAATAAGAGGAGGGGAATGTGCCCTGGATTCTGCAGTTTAGCCTAAGACTCGATTATAAAAATCTCCTGTTCTAACTCCATTACTTATTGCAATCTGAAATAATTTTTGACAGATAGGAATTTTAGTTGTGATGACATTAATGACATTTAGTTTAGTTGGATTCATCACTTTAATAAAGCGGTGTTGATTCCAAAGGTGATGTGATATCAGATATTTATGGCCACCCGGTATTTATACAGACAGATCAATAAAAACACCAATTAGGGCTGGCTGTGATATGTGTTATACGTTTGGCAGTACTGAAGTGTATTGTCATTCAATTCGTGGTTTGTAGGTTAGGTTTTGTTTGTTGTTTGACACAGACTGACGTAAAACATAACCTGCAAATCTCGAATTTGACATAGGCTGACAATACACTTCAGTACTGCTAAACGTATAACACATATCACAACCTACCCTAATTGATTTTTTATTGATCTGTCTTTACAATACACTACAGCAACAGTATTCGCCATAAACTTGGTTACATACACCATACAACACTTATACTCATACATCATACATCATACACATACATACTTTATTACGGCAACTGCTGTTACTGATTTCTGCAACATGAAAAGTAATCAATCTGAAACCGACAAACAAAGAAAACCCTAGCTAAAATGTTAAATAGATTTTTTAGTGAAGACTAATAACACTTTTAAGGAAAATCAATTCAATAATGAAAAAATACTGTAAACCCATTTCCCATTTTTTTGTGATTTTATTAAAAAGTATTTGTGGGCAGAACAAATTTTAATTAACTTCTTAGTTTGGGTTTTAATGCTTTTTTGTTTATTTCATACTATACGATTTTTAAAACAGATTTATTGACGTCATATTTTTGTTTTCTGAATACATAAGTAAAAGTTTATCTATGATCTTTGATTTAAATCTTTTTTAAAATGATCTTGAACAGTTCTGCCTATTAGCCAGTATTTTTAACTCGATTCTAAAGGCGGTCAAGACCACCATTATTGGACCTTTATTATTTAGTTTGTTTAGCTTTTTTATACAGTCTATGTCCACCTCCTTAATGTTCAACTCCATTGTTTTGTAGTATTTTCATTATTTCTGATTCCATTTTCCAGTAGTTTATTTTGTTATTTATTTCTGTTCCATGGAATATTAAGTTCTTCTTTCTTGCAATTCTGTCCATTACTTTGAGTTTCTTTTCATGTATGCTGTTTCTAGTTAGTATTTTTTACATAATCTTCTAGTACTGTTAGCTTTATACTTATATTTTTGTTAATTGCTTCTACTCCTTCTTTGAAGATCGATCTTATTGTGTCTATGTCTAGGTTGTGTTGTAATCAGTTCATGCAATAAAGCAGGACTTTTTACACTTGTATCTTAAATAATTATTATATTTACATTACTGTTATGACTTTGCGATCTGTTAAAACCAAAGATTTTTGGTCCATCTCTTAATTCCGCCTAATTTTTAATCACTTCACAGTCACTAACGTATCTTCTCAATATTTAAGCCTTTTTACCGCTCCCTTAACTTCTGCAGTTTCTTCTTCGAGTATTATATTTAATATACACGCAAAGAACATAAAACAGGAATTTAACTATAAATAAAAACAACTACGATATTTAAAATTTATTTTGCATCTTAAAACTTAAACATGTAAAAACATGGAAGGCAACATTACTGACCTCTTTTCGTAGATTTTATTAAAATTTACAACAGCTGAAAAGATGCGATGCCCATTAACATATTTACTTGGTTTGTCCAATGATAGAAAACATAAGAAGTGAACAATTGGCTTTGTACATGACATTTGTATTATGTTACGATATCATTAAATGGCTAGAAGTTAAATGCAGGCTATACAAGCTTCATTTCTGCGTGCTAGCTTTACACCGTTTGTACACAAATTATTACTATTTAGCACCAAAACAGGAAACTAGTTGTTTATGAATAAATTACGACATGCTATACTTAACGTAGTAGCGTTAACCCTGCATTCAAAACGAATCTATAAGATTACGCATTCCTATACTAACGATACACAAGCTGCTAAGTAATAGTCAAATATATAAAAATTAGGATTTGTTTACGATAACAATAGGGTATTATAACTAGAATCAAATTAAAATGAATCACTAGCATTCGAATTAAAAAAAATGTTTTGCGCATAAGGCTATTAAAAATAATGTAAAAAATATAAAATTAAGTCGACACACTTTTTGCCACATCGAGTATTTAACAGAACCACGTTATATTTTGAACATATTTAAATTAAATAATAATGAAATGACATCTTCTCGTGAGTCGAACTTTCCAATTCTTTAGCACTATTTTAGTCATTGGTGCAATATCATCAATATTTTTGTTAAAAGTATTATTTTTAGGCTTGTAAAATGTGAAGGCAAAAATATTTTTGGTATAAGCCTTCAATTTCCTGATAATTCTTGTGCTTTAAAACAGTTATAATTTAAATATGTCTTTTAATCATGAACATAAAATTACAAAACGATTTATTTATCTTATGTTTAACAAACTTAATAGATATTTCACAAAATTCTGATCAAACGTTCTCTTTACATTTAATTTCTGCAATTTCCGTCATCAAAACTATTACAACAGTAGAACAACAAGTCGCAGCAACATTTACAAAGTATCAGAGCTCATTTTATGGAAGCTTTGCATGCATTTGCCGTGTTCTGCACGTCTTGCGACTTCTTAAAACAACGAATAGAAAATCACTATAACATTCTCCGCCTCGATTCATCCTTAATCTAGTTTGTCTATCATATCCAGTCTTACATTTTTGCACAAGCGCAGACTGCAAACAGTTTCAAGTCGGAAACCTATCGCTTATGAATTTTGCTAATTAATACCCTAGAAGCCCCCAGAGGGGGTACACCTAGGGCAGGGACCCATGTCATCTTCGGTGCTCCATGCAGTATATGGTGAGCAAGCAATCGATGGTTCCAGCCGCCAGGGCAACCTTGTGAGGGTGGAAGGCCAGGCAGCCGACGGGCCCTATGCGGTGGCCCATGAAGCCTTCGTGGAAGCGGATCACATTTAGATTGTTGCCAGACATATTGTGCACGCTAATGTTTTGGTTTGCAGAGCCACTAAAACATAAATAGTTGATATTCGCATTAATAATTTACTGTACTCCATAATTTTTATAACAGAAAGAATTATTAAAATGTTCTGAGTTATTTTAATCTTGTAAGTGGTTAAAACATACCAAGCATAAATATCTGCACTGCGATGAATCGACAAAGCAGTCATATCCTGGGTCTGAGTAACATGATTCACTGAAATCGAGTCATTTCTTCGTATATCATAAATCCTAACATCGCCACCAATGCTACAACAAAACACAGTTAGTTACGAATTAAAACAATAAATCTAAGCCTACCATCCGCTAATAACTTTATCATCTCGCAGCTGAACGCCCAAAACCCAAGACCCGTGCTCCAACCAAGTTTTCACTCGAGAGTCACTAGGGTGGCATCGCCTGTCGAACAATCTAACCGAGCCATCCGCACAGCCTGCGACGATTAACCCATGCTTTTGGTTACTGAAGGATACGCAATCTCCATCCATGCCCATAAAAATACCGTCGTCGTACAGCTCTGGCTCCACAGGCGAGCGGCTTTGCTTTTCGTGCGCCACACTGGCGTAAGTCGAGTCGAGGCACGTCACGGAGCAATCCGCTCCGGTTGGGATATCGAAGGCCCGCAATTCGCGCTCTGCGTCCCATAAGCGTATCACACGGGTGTCGCCCGAGGTTATCACAGTTTGAGTCCATTGTTCCCAGGTAGTAAGCACACCGGATGCTGTTGGAACGATAGGTGTAATTGTGGCGGTTTCAAAGTTTCTAACACTTACAGTTTGGTTTAACGGAAGGCATTAGTTCACTGAATGCCTGCCAGGCACAAATGAGGGTGGGCTCCCGGCTGGAGCTCGGCCGCCATAGCTTGATGCTGCCATCATCGGAACCTGCCATGATAAGCGCCACGTCCTGCCCGTTCACCCATTCTAGAGCCGTTATTCTGCTACCGTTGGGATTTTTTAGGGACTTGTTGTGGCAATATGATATTTTTGCTCCTCGGCCCCAATCCCATATGCTAAACAAAGAAGGACATGAATGTTACAACTGATTCTGTCTCGATAAAAAATAAAAACCCACCCAAAGCTGTCTCTCCCAGCCACAGCAATCTGTTGATCGTATGGATGAAACTGAAGAACGGCGGGAGGTGCTGTACATCGCGTACTGAACAGCTGCGATTCCAACCTACTGCTAACTGCTCGTCTTTGTTCCTCTACTGCTTCGGTACGTATTTTGGTATTTCTAAGAATGAAAACAAAATCAATTGTGCGAATACACAAGCCATAAATTTCCTAACCTGTCAAATCTCCACTCTCGCTCGTAGTACTTCTGAGATTCGACGTCACAAATCTGCGTGTCCTTCATTACGGGCTGAGCAAAAAACTTGCAGGCCCAAGGAACGAACTGAGTGGTGACTAGGGGTTTTCGGGTGGCTGCATCTTTCTCATCTGCCTCTTCGTTTATGGTATTGGGCTGCATCTTGCGTGTACGGTTTACCATCGCCGACCTATGAATGATTTTGAAAAATATTTTATTATTATAAAAGTAACTGTAACTCGAATTTTTAAGATAGCCATTTCAAATTGCTTCTGGAACAACCGCAATGAGCTCTAGTGTGTTTTAAACAGAGCTGGCAAAATATTTATAAAAAATATTTAACTACTAAATATTAAATATTTTATGAAAATTTAATGTATTTAAATATTAAATACGTTTTATGACCAGAAAGTGATATGTTTTTCGGACTTTTTCCACTGTCTAGGGTGTAAATCAGACAACGTTTCGGGAGTGTCATTTACACCCTAGACAGTGGAAAAAGTCCGAAAAACATATCATAATAGACCACTGCCAAAAAATTACATTCAGAGAACAACCAAAAAGTGGTTAAAATAATAAATACTTATAATATTTAATAGTTAAATACTTTTATAAAAGTAATAAAATACTTTAAAAGTATTTAAATATTTTAAAAGTATTTAAATATTTTTAAATTATTTAAATACTTTAAAAGTATTTAAATATTTTACAAATTATTTAAATACTTTAAAAGTATTTAAATATTTTAAAATTATTTAAATACTTTAAAAGTATTTAATAGATATTAACGATACAAGTTTGATTATGAGCATCTTAACAAAACGAGTTTGACTGCCAAAAACGAGGCGGTGAGTCGAGTTCTGTGGCAATCACACGAGTCTCGTTAAGTGCCATAAGCAAACGTGTATTGTTCAATATTTTATCTTCACCAATAAATTCTGATTCAATGTATTTCTTTATACAAAAAGAGTGCGGTAATATCTATCTCTTAACGATACTAAAATGAATTTGGTTAAGAGTCTACAACACCACTGATGAAGATAAATATTTTAAAGTATTTAAATATTTTAAAATTATTTAAATACTTTAAAAGTATTTAATAGATATTAACGATACAAGTTTGATTATGAGCATCTTAACGAAACGAGTTTGATTGCCAAAAACGAGGCGGTGAGTCGAGTTCTGTGGCAATCACACGAGTCTCGTTAAGTGCCATAAGCAAACGTGTATTGTTCAATATTTTATCTTCACCAATAAATTCTGATTCAATGAATTTCTTTATACAAAAGGAGTGCGGTAATATTTATTACCGCACTGGGTGCAGTAATATCTATCCATCTATCCACACTCAGTGCGGTAATGAAGCTCTTAACGATACTAAAATGAATTTGGTTAAGAGTCTATAACAACACTGATAAAGATAAATATTTTAAAAGTATTTAAATATTTCAAAATTATTTAAATACTTTAAAAGTATTTAATAGATATGAACGATACAAGTTTGATTATGAGCATCTTAACGAAACGAGTTTGATTGCCAAAAACGAGGCGGTGAGTCGAGTTCTGTGGCAATCACACGAGTCTTGTTAAGTGCCATAAGCAAACGTGTATTGTTCAATATTTTATCTTCACCAATAAATTCTGGTTCAATGTATTTCTTTATACAAAAAGAGTGCGGTAATATTTATTACCGCACTGGGTGCAGTAATATCTATCCATCTATCCACACTCAGTGCGATAATGAAGCTCTTAACGATACTAAAATGAATTTGGTTAAGAGTCTATAACAACACTGATGAAGATAAATATTTTAAAAGTATTTAAATATTTTAAAATTATTTAAATACTTTTAGTTTTAAGATATCACTAAAATGTAAAAAGACTTGTGAAGTATTTAAACAGTAATGCAGGATTTATAATCTTTTTAGCAGTTTAACAATTTTTCAAAACTAAATTTAAAGTTCATAATTTTCTTTCATTCGAATACTTGTAATAATTGTAGGTGAATGCATAGTTTAGATGTTATTTTATAAATATTTCGGCAAAAAAATCTTAAAATCCAGAAAATACTTTTTTTTGCTAAAATTTATAAGAATATTTTTGCTAAAATTTGGATTACAGACTCATAGTGTGAATTCCAACGTGTAATCAATACATATATAAAGGAAAGTCACAACCCTGACTAATCAACGCAGAGCCGAAACCACTGGTACTAGACACTTGAAATTTGGGTGGAAGGTTCAACGTGTTACGTAAGGTACTGCTAAGAAGGGATTTTTTGAAATTCGACCCGTAAGAGGGTGAAAAGGGGTAAAATGTATTTTCACGAATTCCTCAATATCTCCTACACCCGATAAGATATCGATTTGGCGTTTACTTGTAAAGATTATCAATGCAAATACCTAGAAACGTATTTTAGGATTTTGCCCTAAACAGCCCCTAAAGGTGCAAATCTGGATTGGGGCTGAATTAAAGAACGCTACGTATCTCCTATGTTTATTGCGTTAAGAACATTCTTTTTTGGCATATAGAGGTATTTTTAAAATATTTAGAAAGGGGTGTAGGGGAATTTAAAAATTTTAACTCTAAAGGGGTAAAAGGAGGAAAAACTGAAAAGGGGTAGGGGGGTTAAAATTATTTAATCTTTTTCGCTGTGAGTTCCATTTCACAATCAAATGAGTTAAAAGGGATTTTTTGATATTCCACCCCTACGGGAGTAAAAAGGGCTAAAATATATTTTCACGAGTTCCTCAATATATTTTTGACCGGATGAGATAGCGACTTGGTGTTTACTTGCAAAGATTATCAATGAAAATACCTAGAAACTTATTTTAGGATTTTGCCCTAAACAACCCCTAAAGGTGCAAACCTGGATTGGGGATGAATTAAATAACGCTAGTGTAACTGTATAATACTTTAGTAAGAGTAGAGCAAACAGCGAAATATTTTGGATCATTTTTTCATGGCTACCAAGATTTAATGATATATTGAAAAATAAGGTTGGTAAAACTGACACACGAGTTGTCAGTTTCATCAAATTCAAGGTTAGCAGGTTAAGTTTTGTGTCAGTCTATGTCAAAACTGACGCAAAACCTAACCTGCTAACCTCGAATTTGATGAAACTGACAACTCGTGTGTCAGTTTTACCAACCTTGTTTTTCAATATATCATTAAATCTTGGTAGCCATGAAAAAATGATCCAAAATTTTTCGCTGTTTGCTCTACTCTTACTAAAGTATTATACAGGTACACTAAATAACGCTACGTATCTCTTATGTTTATTGCGTTAGAACAGTGGTTCCCAAACTTATTTGGCCTACCACCCCCTTTTCAGAAAAAAAAATTACTCAGCGCCCCCTGGAAATCTACATTCTTTAAGCGAACAAGAGAAAGATATTGAGACTGATAATTATCTGTAAGAGTATTTCTAGGTAGGAAATTATTTTGAAAGAATAAATTAATTAGGAATTAAAAAGTACAAGGGGGATTTATACATTAAAAGTACAACATAAATATTTGAGAATTGTTTAATGAATGATGCATTAGATAAAGTTACTGTTAAACTGTGAATAGTTTATTAACACTTTAATCGCCACGTGAAGCTAACGTGCATCTCTATCTTTTTATTTACAGCGCCGTGTGATGCTAACTTGCATCTCACGTTGAAAAGTTTTCGTGGCCGTGTGATTCACGGTAGCTTCTCATTGTGCGTAACTTTACATGCTTTGCCTAATGCACGTGGCCTCCTATACCCAACAACACATTTACCCCTTGGATAGCGTATTTGGTTGCCTATTTATAGGCGTTTCAATATTAGATATGTTTTATTGTTTCTTCTACGTAGTGGCCCTTGAGACCCATTTCTGAATTTGTATTGCGGCGATTAACGTGTTAAAAAGGTTCGAGCATATAAGTTGATTTAGTTGGGATAGTTGTTTGCTAACATCAGAGCTTAGATTTTAATTTGTAGGTATTAACTGACAATCAGAATAACTAAAGTGAAAGCCAAACTCAAATGGTTATCTGAAATAGTAGATTATGCAATGAGAGAGAGATATTGCACTGAAGCAAAATAGCATTCTCTCCGAGTTGCATATACTATTTTTTTCACGTTGCAGGAAGATTTAAAAGAAAAACCTGTATTTTTTAAACGTCATTTATAGACATTTTAGTTACAATTAGTTAAAATTAGTAGCCTACGGTAAATTTTTGAGTACCATCGCTTGTATTACTGCAGTTCCTGCTTGGATTCCTTCACGATCCGGTAGGTTTTACTTGGACTACCGCCGTCATTTACCGTTCACTTCACAAACCGAGTAAATTGATGCGCTTAACGATTTTCATAATTTAATTGCCATTACACCTTTCCAAATTGTTGTGGTAGTATTTAATGTCGTTTATATGTGTACATTTTAAACTGTTGTATATGCTAACTTACATGCAAGTCGAGTTTAAGTGTTTTGAGATGCACCTTATTTTTACATTTATTGATCACCTTATTTTGGCCTAGATTCTAATCACCTGTACTTTGTACTGGCTTGTATACGATATTATACTGCAATGAGTACTTTGTCTCGTTCATTGTTACTGCTACCTGGATTCGATATCGTGCTACTTTAAATTTATGAATTCTCTGTGATGCCGATACATTTGTCATTAGTTAAAAGATTCGTTGGCGCCCTTTTTAGATTTTTTTATTAACGTTAGCAGTTAAAGAACTGCACGCCGTCTTCACTGAGATAGTCCGGTTGGCAACTGTATCCATGTAGTCATTAGAGTTTTAGACGATGAATAAATGACCAAGTGGTTCTTTGTTCTATATTCTGATGAGTCCAGAATTCATCTTAGGCGTTGTAATGGTCGAGTTAGAGAGTAATGAAGCCATTACATAACTGAGTAGTGTAATGAGCTTCATTACCTCACTGAAATCATCTTGACATTTCTCGTAATGCACTTTTCTCAATTTTGTACAGTTGTAGATAACATTTTGTACAATACAAGTGTGATAATGCATCATTAATATACTTGTGTGCTTACACATAAATTAATGATGCTCTTATCCCACTTGTATAGTAAATAATTATGTAACTGAGAGAATAGTTAAGAAATTCAAAATAGCATTTAACTTTATATACATATAACGGATTCTTTTACGGTCTGCGTCGCTTCTCCGTCCCCGGTTTCCATTTTTTTCTGTTGCAACACATGTCCTCTTCTAATTCTCTTGCTTACATGGCCTCATCTACATCGTCTCTCCAGCTTCTTCTAGGGCGACCTCTTTTTCTCCTTTGGCGGGTATCCGCTCCAAGATTCTTCTTGGCCATCTCGTATCATGCATCCTTTTTGTGTGTCCGAACCAAGTTAGTTGTTTTCTTTCGACTTTCTCTATTATGTTGACGTTATTCATACTTTCCCTAATTGTGTCGTTTCTAACCCTTACTATACTTGATCTTCTACAGCTTCTTCCATTTCCATCGTCATGAGTTTATTTTTGTTCTTTTTCGTCATATCCCATGTTTCAGCTTCATATGTGACTATACTCTGTACAATACTTTTATATATTCTTCTCTTGTTTTCTTTTGTAATTGACTTGTCCCATAAGATCGAATTCAGCGACCGTATTGTCTTTCTTCCATTGTTTATTCTTTCTTTTATTTCATCATTGCTACTCCTTTATTTTTAAGGATTATTCCTAGATATTTACATGTTATACCAACATTATTTACTTAGAAATTTAATGGTAAATAGAAAGTTTGTTCTTTAAATTAATTTAATTAAACCCAACAATTGATTTGAATCATGGTTTCTCACTTAAAATTTCGTAATCTTTAATTTAGTGATTTACTGCTAAATAAGTTGGCTGTCTATGAATAATATATTGCTCGTCATTATTAACGCATCACAAATAAATATTCTGAAAACTAATTTGACAATTAAGATTTATTTTTCTCTGGATTGGCTGCAATTATTTCACTTTGGTGTTGTTCGGTAGGCAACCAAACAACACCAAACTGAAACAATTGCAGTCTGTTCAAAAAAAATGTAAATAATGTCAAATAAATTAGTTCTCAGAATTTTTTTTGTGATGCGTTAATTTTGTCCAGCAGTGTATATACTTAAAAAATAAAAGTATCCTTAAAAAACTGCCCGAATCGCCGCTCTTAATAACTGGACAATCAACACAAAATTACTGACCTTGCTGCATATCGTTGTAAATCTGTATTTGGATGCAACGTCGGGGGGCTCTCCCCAGTTAAGTAAGTGCTGGCACGGTTCGGACTGGGAGGCAAGCTCAAGCTAGCGCACACTCTATTATCGGCCTGTTCCTTTGCATGCTGTATGGACTCCTGGAAAGTTCAACACATTTTCTCTCTATAGCTTTATGCTTAGCCACATTATTCAACTTACCTTGACTTGATTTCTAATATAATTCGTAATAACGGAGCACATCTGCGCCACTTGTGGATGGGGGTCGGTTTCCAGGCTGCAGAGGCCAGCCCAAATCTTGACATACACCGAGCCGTATGCCACGCAGGGCAAGGCTCCTAGGCTGCCATGGTGGGCTATCATCGGGTGACCTAGGCTGCTGATCGATGAACTCGACGCCACCCTTTTTAGGCGTTCCGCGGAGTCCATGTAATCGATATTAATGCCATGTGTTGTCGGAGACATGAAGGGCCTATAAGAATGACAAATGTTTAATCCGCGGCGAATAAAATAACATGTTCTGAAGTTGATTTACAAAAATAAGCATTCTTATTGGGAAAGTCTTTGTTGAAAAGTTTATATTTTACATGTGCACTGTGGTATTATTAAATTGGATGGAGATAATGGATATGTACTTGCAATATTGAATAGCATTATTAAATGTACGTACACTGATAGAAATAGAAGTCTGGGTAGGCTGCATGTATTAAAATAACATATTAGTAGGTAGATATTTGATATAAGTAGGAAAGTACTGCAAAGTTCTTTAAAAAATAATTAACGTTATTTAATCATGCAAATGCATTACAAGCTAGTGCACACAAACGATTTTAGTACAAGAAATTTTGCCAATTATTTTATTGCTCTCAGCATATTTTGTGATCTTTCTCTCATATTAAACATCAAACATGTAGGAATATTTATAAAAATTACCAACACAGCAATGGCTTACACAATTTAAAGCTAAGTTCACCTCATCTAAGGAGATAGTATATGGTGCTTTAGCCAAAGGAAACTTCAATAGTTTCTTCATAAGCCAGTTAGTTAGCTAGCCTTGCCGTCCAAATTGACGGGTTAACGACGAACACATGTGTTAGCAAAATAACATATTTATAATTAAATTACACTAGCTAACTAACTACCTTTTACTTCTTCATAATTATAAAATAAAATTTCTCTGCACATGTCATTATTGACGTAACATCTGTCGTCTATAGGTTTTTAGTCTGTTTTTGATGAGTGTGCAGCGAGTTTGTGTCTATGGAGTTAGTGCCAAATCAAAAATAAAATATTAACTTGTAAAACTCACAAAAATTTATCGTGCAAAAATAGTTGATTAATAAGTAAACCAGTTTATTTTAATTAACAACATTGGCCACTACAATTGGGAATTGACATTAAAGGCAGGACGTTAACGTAAATTACAATCAGCATAGATCAATAACAGAGATTATATTGAAAAGTAAAAGGTGAAGGTAGTACATTTCTCGCTCCAGCAAAATAGTGACATTATAACCTTGGTTAAGCATATCAATTACAAAGACTGAAAGTAAAATACAATGCGAACAATAATGAGTAAATGGAATAGAAAAGTTGAAAACAACCTCTAGAAAGGTAAGAAAATCTGAAATCACAAAATTAAACACAATAAGGTGAGATTAATATGTCAGAAGATCAAGATAAAGAACATAGTTGTTGCCCTGTGACAGTTCATTTCCCTAAATAGAAGAATTGCTGGTCCATGAACAAAAACACATAAAATCAAGGGAATACAGAATGTTGGCAGTGTAGGACTATTTAAAAAAAAAGAAATTTAGAAGTTTCGGATGACTTTGAGAAGTGGAAGAAGCGCAAAAATTAAAAGAACATCACAAAACAAGTTGTAGGATGCTTTTTGAGATATTCCATCAAAACGAAAACAGTGTAACAACCCGCAATAATTTGCGCCTATAAGGGACCTCATAAGATATTAATTATCCTAAAATGTAACGAAGGAAAATAAGCTAGAAGCAAACATGCATAATTGACATTATTACAAAAATGCACGACAATGTTGCAATCTTGAATATTGAATTGCATCCGGCACGTTGGAGGAAGTCAAAGAAACTCGATCTTAACTTACTGATTTTGAAGAATCAGGCTGCGGACAGCAAACTTGCAATTTCTGTG
Organism: Agriotes lineatus; assembly: GCA_940337035.1. Lineage (NCBI taxonomy): Eukaryota > Metazoa > Arthropoda > Insecta > Coleoptera > Elateridae > Agriotes > Agriotes lineatus. The sequence goes on from CALNHX010004582.1 coordinate 20,314, forward strand.
TTGTGAGAAATGTTAACGCAGTTTTCTTCCAGGCAAATCAAAAACGCAATTTGGAAAAACGATGAAGTACGACTCGGCAACGGCCGAATACGAGGGGGCTGGAAAAAAGTTTCCTCGAGGAGCTGGCGACCGCGAAGGCAGGCTTCCCGCATCCCGTGAATGAATTACCAAAACCCCAGCAATCTAACGCCGCATCCCGTGCAAAAATAACTCCAAACCCAAAATTACTATTTTAAAATATATGTGAACTAGTGCTGTGCCAACCCACTCCGAAGTAAAGAAATATCAAGGAAGCTAGGGGCATACAAAAACCAGCCTAACACCTTCTGAATTCATTAATAATTTCGGGCGTCTGCTTAAAAAAATTAAACCACTCCGCCAGCGAGAGCCAGCTCTGGACGAAGGTCAGACCTTATGGTATTTTATTAACAAACTAAATGCAGTTTGGCTCTAGGCATAACTTCCTTTCCAGAGTGTAATTATGTTCTAAATATAAGAATATCTTGCAATCATTTTATGAAGCCGACAACAATCATAATCCTTAAGCAACTGGGGTTCTTAAATCTGTAATTGTTCCACGGTTTTTGCTTATTTTAATATATGTCTTTTTAACTTCATGGGTGTTTTATTTAATTAAACTCCCAGTAGCGCAACCCCTACGTTACCAATAGTGGTCAGCAGGTTTGTTACAACCCCTATGTACAAACAGTGGTCTGCGGGTTCGTTACAACCCCTATATTACAACAGGCTCAAACTGAAGAAACACAGGAGATAGAGCTAGCAATAATAAAAAATATAGAAGAAATGAAAGAAAGGTAAACAAAAAGCACAAAGAAATTAAAGAAGAATTTAAAAAAGTAAGAGTAAGAATGGGAACAGAAATTAGAAGAATGAAAAACAGAAAAGATAAAGCTTAATAGAATTAGCAAACTTGAAGAACAAACTAGAAAGTCAAGAGAAAGAGAAGTAAACACTAAATATCGTAGTAAAGGGATTATAAAACCAAGACAAATGATGGAAAAACTGGAGAATTAAGATGCTTACAAAGTAGGAAGAGACAAGCTGAAACAAGCAATAAAAAATGGTAAACTGGGAAGCAAAAACAGAAGTCATGAGAGACAAGAAAAAACTGAAAGGAAAGAAAATAGTAATTGAAAACCCGTAGAGAGAGTGAGATCATATAAAAATAAAGAATATAGCAGGAGAAGAGCAAGCCTGAATCAATAAAATTCTAACACTAGGCTTGTAGGGATTTAGAAAATATGTTTTTATGGCTAAACCGTTCAACCAACTAAAATGTTGTAAGAGAGGAAATAGCTTCTAGATTAAAGTAACTATTCAGATAAAAAAATTGATAGTGATTATACAAGGGATTAAAAAATTTAAGAAAGTTAATAATTTTTAAAGCCCTTTAGCGACTAAACTAAGCAACTTTGTGTATAGGTAAGTTGAGTTAAATCATATTTTGGGCCAAGGAACTTGTGGTCTTCCGTTGTACACGTATTTTCCGGACACCCTGTATACATAATATGGGACTATATGTATATTGTAATGATAGCCCTCTACTTAAACGGTTTTTTAAATAAAAAAATAATAAATTTGGCAATTTACAAATTAAACAGAATAGTTTTAATAAATAATCTTTGTGTAATCTCAGGGCTAATCAAAATGATGTTATAATTAACATTTGCAAAATAAATGGTTTATTGCTCTTTTTATTTTATTCATTTACAATCAAATAAAATAAAGGTCCAATCTAGCATGAGAACAACTCAGTTTCAAGGGGTTAGGTCTTAACACTTGTATTACAATTACTTTTGAATAGAACAGATTAACTCGTATGGCAATTGCTCGAATTTGTATCTGACATAATACTCTAACCTTCAAAGTGACATCAAAACAGATATGGATTGCTTCTACAAAAAATATAATTTGAAGGCAAAACACGAAAAATGGCAAAATTCACATCAGGTAAATACAATGCAAATAATATGACATAATTTCCGGCTAACCTGGTTTTATTTCAGTGACGTAGAAACGCCAAGATCTGCATTTGTTTAAATTCCTGCAAAACGCTCCAAATGTCCGGTGCAAATTGCAAAATCAAAAGACGGTACCTCGATTATAAAACTCGGGATGAATCTACGTAGCTGGAATCACGTTCAAGCCCTCATGCAATGTTTATTCTTGATGCAACCCACAACTAGTGGGCTGTCTCCAATTGCTTCCCTGTGAAATTTACCTTGCAAGGGCAACTTCGTACGCTGGATGACAAAATCAAATGACGCCACAGCAATTATAAACTTGGTGACGGCTTCCTGCTCCAAATCTCTGGATGTAACGCTCGATAAATGATTCCCCAATACGCAGCACACACAGTTCAAACTAGTCAAAAACGCCCGAAAAACTGGCCTCGCTGTAGAACGCACCTGGTCAATTCTTGCAGAGCTTCTCCCTCTTTACTGGGGTGTTCTAGCACGAAAAAATGTTATACAACTACACTCTGCAGATTGGTGAATTTTAAAAACCACTTTTTAGCTCACAGAGAAAACTTTTTTATTTGAAAATTTACATCTTTCTGTGAGCACCTCTTGCACATAGCACAATTTTACTACAAGGCTTGCTTTTTCAATAATAACAATTGAATATCTCGTTTCCTAGCAACCAAGATTTACAATTGTTTTATGAAATAAGTTTTGATATAATGTTTTTACTTAGGAACTGAACTGCCTTTTTCTTGGAAATTGTCAATGTAGCACTTTACATTTTAAATCTCTGCTATTTCACAATTAGTTTTAAATGCACTGTTTCACATGTTTATCTTAGCACTTCACGATTGTCTGTATCCTTTGATAGGTTGCCTTATCATTGCTTTTTGCAATCTTTGCTTCCTTGCACTGCTTTGCACAGTTTCTTTGCCTGTCAGCTGTCTTGCCGTTGGCTGGCTTCATAAACTTTTACTCATAACGCTCATATAATTTTTATCACGCCACAAACCATCTTTGTATCATTTTAAATTCAAATTATTGTATTGACGTTACCAAATCAAATCTGCCAGCTACATAAATTAAAATGCGCTTGCCATTCCGAACATCAATTAAACGTAACCCTTTTGATTCTGCCTTATCTAATGCTAATCTTTCTCAATCAAATTGTAGTTACTGCTACTCATATCACGTGCATTTGTTAGTGTAAAATACTGACTTTATCTTGCAATCAACAAAATATCAATTCTGTGCTCATTTTGAATTTTTTATTTTCGTGTTAGTTAAGCAACCAGAATTGCTGTGGGCATTAGGCCATTGCAATATATATAAATCAATTTTAAATGTACACACACCAACAAAAGCAAAAACACAGAAAGAGAAAACATATTCCACAAGCTCTCAAAAAGAGAAAAATAATCATGGGGGACGTGAATGCTATGTTAGGAAAGGAAAGAATGAATGTACAAAAAGGTTACATGAAAAGAAAGCAAGCACAAGTACAATGATAACTAATTACTTATGCCTTTCCAAAGAAAAGAAATATATAAAGGGACGTAAATGACTCCCAAGAAATAACTACACAAACCAAATAGATCATGCCCTAGAATAGTATGTGCACCTGATAACAAACGTAGGATCATACGCAGGTGCATCTTAGGTCTTAACACTTAGTATTACAATTATTAAGAGTAGGACAGATTAACTCGTATGGCAATTGCTCGAATTCGTATCTGACAGCTTTAACCTTCAAAGTGACAGCAAAACATAGATGGTTGTACGGACAAAATTTAGCGTAATTTGAAGACAACAAAACACCAAAAATGGAAAATTCACATCAGGTAAATATACAATGCAAATAATATGACGTAATTTCTGGCTAACCTGGGTTTTCTCCAGTGACGTAGGGACGCCGAGATCTGCATTTGTTTAACTTCCTGCAATTTTCGGTGTCCAAGACCGCTTATCTGCAAAATCAAAGGACGCTACCTCGATAAAACCTTTTTGGAACGAATCTGGCAACTAAGGCCTGCCTCTACACCTCGTACATAGTGTAATCTTGATGAAACCTAAAGCTAGTAGGCCTTCTCCAATTGCTTTCCTGTGAAATGCAAGGCGAACTTCGTAGGCTGGATCACAAAATCTAACGTCACGGCACTTATAAACTTGATGACGGCTTCCTACTTGAAAACTCTGGACATACGCATTCAGGAGGATCTGTTCTATACGTTACACATAAGATTCTAGTTGGCCGATGTCTCAACCATTCGAAAAGTTGCCCCGATGTTTACTGCTCTTGGGCGAATCTTCGTAGAGCTGATCCCTTTTCACTGGGATGTGTCACCATGACGAAAATTACACACACAGATGCTCTGCAGACTGGTGAATATGAAAAACCACTTTTTGGCTCACACAGAAAACTTTTCTATTTGAAAAGTTACATTTTTCTGTGAGCACCTCTTGCACACAGCACAATTTTTACAAGGTTTGTTTTCCATTTGTTTTATGAAATACGTTTTGAAATAATGTTTTTACTTAGGAACTAAACTGTTTTTTTCCTGAAAACTTTACTCCGCTTTTAATCACTTTAGTTTTAAAAGCACTGTTTCACATGTTTATTTAGCACTGCACTAATGTTCTTTTCAAGCTTTCGTTAGCCTTATTCTTGCTCTATTGCAATATTCTTCCTAGCACTGCTTTGCACCATTTCTTTACCCGTCAGCTGTCTTGCCATTTGCTGGCTTCATAAACTTTTACTCATAACGCTCATATAATTTTTGTAACTCCACAAGCCATCTCTGTATCATATTAAATTCACATTCTTGTATTGACGTTACCAAAATCAAATCTGCCAGCTACACAAATTAAGGTGCGCTTGCCATTCCGAACATCAATTATGAATAAAATGTTAAACATAACCCCTTTGATTCTGCTTTATCTAATGCCAACCTTTCTCACTCAAATAGTTACTGCTACTCATATCATGTGCATTTATTAGTGTAAAATACTGACTATCTCATTTTGAATTCTTCTTTCATTTTCGTGTTAGTTAGACAACCAGAATTGCTGTGGGCATTAAACCTTTGCAATATGAAAGATACGAAAAAACAAAAATAACAGAGTTAATTAATAATAGTCAATACCGACACTGCCTGGACATTAATGTAAATAACCTATCAACGTCTTCTACCTTAACATACCGAGTGTTTCACTTAAGGTGCAAACATAGAGAAATAGTATAGTAATAGCAGTCATGCTTGCCGCTTGAAGCGATAGGATTGGTAGGGGTATCAATCGAAAGGATTTGATACTACTTTACTTGAATTTGTTGCTTGTTTAAGATAGAAATAGCTTAAAAACTGTAATAAATATTTTGCATTTTATTCACAAAAGACAGATCAGCCATGATCAAATTTGTTCATGCCAAATTATACAACTCTCCATGCTTTAAACAAATCTATCCCTTCACCATTCAATTTAAGATCAAACATTTTATTAGAGCAAACTACAATCGGTAATCTTAATTTTCCAAAACTAAACTGATTCCTACCTGGCTAATAACACCTGCTGAAATAAACCTGAAATTACCTTCCTACATTAAAAGTGCACTAAAAGTTCCCTGCAAATGTTGCTTATGGTGTCCTATTGGTAAGCGGTTTTTAAGGTCAAAGTTTGTATGTGGTTTTGTTTACTATCTCCTTATATAAATGAAGTTTCGTAGTTAAAAAAAAAAACCCAAGCAAATCAATCGCAAAAACTTATAGAAAAAGGTAACTTATATAAAAAGCAAAAATTTAAATTAAATTACTTTTTTTTAGATCAAACCCTTATTACACCAAATCATTCATTTACTACAATACTCAATATTCATACCTGCTTCCAATACGTTTTAGTGTACTTGTTGGAGTGCTATCTTGACTAGTGCTCAAGTTGTTCTCTTGAGCGGCCACGTTAAGAAAAGCATGCTCAAAAGCAAGTACGATCCACTGCAAAGCTGCCACCAACTCGCGCCGCACCAAGCTGCTCATGTCACGGCTCACTGTGTTGACTAGCGTCATTACTATCGAATGATCTATGTTGTTCGCATGCTCCGAACGTTCACTCACAGAATTTATGAACGTTCCCAGAGCATAAACTGCTGCTGCCCGCACCTGTTAAAAGAATATATCCAGTGCAAATCTCTCGTGAGATTTAGGTTATGATTCTTAAGGCAATCTAAATAATTCATATAGTTTGAAATTGACGATTTAAACAACGAATAGGCAGAAACGATTACCTCCGGGCAGGGGTCTTGTAGTAGCGTATACAACTTCTCGTGAGCAATGTCTCGAACACCAGTCCATCTTGCTTTGTCGTAATGGTCCCATAAACGAGCTAAGCAAATAGCTACCCACTGCCGTAACTGCGGACTAGGGTCTGATAGCTGCTCAAGGCAAATACTGACTAGAGAGCCTTGCAAAGCAGCCTCCTGTCCATCACGGTAGTTATTGACAATGCACGCTAATACAAATGCGGCTTGGGTGCGGTGCTCCGACTGAAAATTGAGGGTGAGTGGTATAAGTCGACAGGAGGCTAAGAATAACTCACAGCAACTGAGGGATCTTGTAAAACGGAGAGGAAGTAGTTATGACCTTTATCTCTGACAAGGTCCGCTTGGCATGTCTGAAAAATTAGAGCAATAAGTATTTTTATATATTAAAGAAATACAAGATCAGATAAAGGTTACATTTTCTATTTAAAAAAATACTTATCAAACCTACTTACATTATCGACAGCTAAAATTTTGGCCCAGATGAACACTAACAGTGGTCGCAGCTCCCTGGCACAACTCTGCAGCAACTTTAACACATAGGGAAATATCCCAACGGACAATGCTAAATTCACAGCCCACGGTCCTAAATCTAAAAATTTGCCCAGGAGCTCCAACGCCCGCATCCTGTGGACTTGACTTAGCAATACTTGGAGAACTATTGGCAACTGTTCTGGAGGATTCCGTTCTTCAGAGCCTAAACAGTAATGTTGCAGTCAATTTTAGTCGTAATGTAAACCTTCATGTTCTTTTTATGGGTATTTCGTTACTATTGAACGTTTCGTGGAACATCTGCCATCGCTATCAACAAATAACAATTAAAACTGAATCGTGGATATCAAGAGCAGATTTTCCCTTGAAACGTTCAATATTTAATATTTTGATTAATTATATCAAAAAGGTTTGAGAGATTATCTTAATTAAAACTTTCTTAACCTACCTAATTGCAGCCACACTTGAAAAGCTGTGAGTTGTTCTTCGAAGAACGGCAGGTGCTGGAATGGTTCGTCACTGTTGAGCATGCGAGGGAGTTGCCCTAGACTCAAGTCGAGGGCAAAATCCCAGGCTTGCCACATGGGGTGCTGATAGGTGGGAGGCAACGCCGGATTACTGACGGGTGTGCAATCGAAAGACCGTAAGATCCGTTCGGCCAGCAGAAAATTTCTAAATAGGCTTGCTACCAGTAGATCCTGACGGAATAATTTTTGAAAGAGTTCTGCAAAGAAATTATGATTTTATGGTCATTAGAACGTGATTAAAGATCAAATAATAAGAATTTGAACAGTAATAAATGTAACAAATTTATTTATTCACAATTATTTTACTAGTTGTATACGACATCATCTACATTTTAATTGTAGTATTTATACAAGGAGTATCAGAAATACGTGTGTTAATTTTAACCCGCGGAAGAACTGAACTCCCCAAGTTGAATAACTTATCTCTATAGCGTTTTGCTAAAATCGTAATTTTTTCCATATTTTCCCCATAATTTTAATCAAACAAGTTGTTCGGTATCTATAATAATTTTTCAAAATACCTATATGTTATTGTACTGTGTCGGAACTGTCTGCATGATCGAAATGTTACCCATAACAGCCATGGCCATTATAACGGTTGCTACACTACCAAATCACGTGCATTGTTTTAATTTATTTGAAAAGGAAAAACTTGTCCTTCTTTATTTATATGCTCAATATCAGCCTAATACCGTTAAATACTATAATTGAGCATCATGCCTTTCAATAACTAAACTTTTTTAACAATGTTCCACTTCTATCATATCTGAGGAATCTTTCGCCATAATTTTTAACCAAAGGTAGGTATATTATTGTAACAACTCGCAATAAATTGCGTTTACAATAAATCCTAGATTTTAATTTACCTAAATTGTCAGGAAGGAAAGAATAAGTGAAAGCCAACCCTGCAAAGTTCATTTATGGAGAACGCAAAAATCTACATTGTAACAGCGAAGAAAAGATTATATTACATCCAGTGCTAGTTAATCAAAAACGCGTTCAGAGAAATAGAAGCGCAAAATTATTGTTGAATTGGCACTCATGTACAACACCGAGTGAGAAATGCAAAATGCGTAAAATGAAATTAAACCACTTCTCAAACAATGGTATTTTATTAACCAACTAAATGCAGGGCTGCTATGAGTATTCTTCCTTTCCAAAGTGAATTCATGTCATAAATTTAAGCATAATTGATCAAACCATTTTTTATGAAGCTTACCGTTAAATGATCACTGATCAGGCAGATGCGTTACAATCTCCTAGGTGCAAATAGTAATCTAGGGGTTTGAAACAACCCCTATATCACAAATGGGTGGCAGCACGTTACTAGGGTGGCCAAGGGGTTTGCTATCAACCCCTTGGTTAGAATATAATCCATTCACAATGCTTCCTTCTCCCAGCAGGCTATGTTAAGATCACGTTTTTGTTGGTACTGTAGTGGAGCGATAAATCAGAAAAATCGTTGCCATAGAAATTCCAAAGAGTAAACTCGCCCATAAAATAAATAGTGCGTGTTATAAATATTCTCGAAGTGCAAGCAGTTAGCTTAAGTGCCATTTGAAAACTTTCTAGCTACAGGGTACACGCAGTTAAAAACGCCCAATGTCATTAGAAGAGAAACTCTCCAACGTCTTCGAGTGTCCCTCAAACAAAAGTTTCCTAAATCAGAAGCGAAAGTGGAAGAACAATACGGCTATAAAACTGCAGCTGTTAAAATCGAGAGTGAATTTCGAGTGGGTCAAAAACGTCGAACCCTTTTGGCAAGTGAAAGTGAGCCGGCTCTTCGTCTTGTAAATACAATACCACGGGTTGGGTCTGACAGGCCCAAAGCCCTTCTGGCTGCCAAACGACAGATGATAAAATTACGACAAATTAAGGAAAACATGTCTTTATTAAAGTTAGGAAAGTACCAAAAAGCTAAAGAAATTAAAAAAAATATTTTAAAAAATACAACAAAAAATATATTTGCCTGGGCCTCACGACCCAGTCCGTCAACCGGAGGGTTAATTTGCCCAAACGGGACGCGAGGGCAATTTAGGACGTTGTTGGAATGCAGGAAAAATAATTTCTGGATATGAATTAATGCTCGAATGCAGATTCGGTAAGAAAATCGTAACAACACAAACCCTCAGTTAGGTTGCTCTACCTACAAAAAATTTCCAAGAAATTTTGTTGTTGTCTTGGTTACGGCTCTTGAACTAATTTTTCTATTGGTCATTAACGAGTGTCGTACGATTTTCTTATTAACTTCACCAAGTAATTATAACTGACAGACATGAAAGTGACGTACGCCTACTAGATGTAGTCTGCTTATGAGGAACAGAAGTTTTTATTGCTGTAAAAAAGAATGCACCTTTTTTATCGCTATAGGAGTTGATTTATCATTATTAAACTGACAGAAATTATTATACAATGAATTTATTTTAATGTGCAATGTGGTATTCCCTTTTCCACGAGGACTTGATTGTTACTATTGGTTTCTAAAGATATGCCACGCCATGTGTAAATGCGTTTATTTTAAAGTGGGACAGGGAATGTAACATGTAATAACCCACATACTTGCTGTAAACTGAAATCTTTGTATCATTCCATCAACAAAATTCTGTCCTCTGTAGAATATGTTTTTACATACTCAGCAACGTTTCCATATTGCATTTTAAAATAAACGCATTTACACATTGCACATTATAATAAACTCTCTGTAGATATGAAGGAAATAATCTATGATATAGTTAGTATATTAAGTATTAAGAACAGTAAGAACATTTTACTGATCGAACTCAATTGTTTAGAGAAGGAGCGAAGCAACAACTCCAATTATTGGCTGAGATCGACAATTCCTTAACGTTCGTGATGCTTATGATGTTTTTTGCATGATAGAAATGTATTTTTCTTGATCTGAATAAAATTATTTTAAAAGGAATGAAAACGTCATTTTAATTTTCTGATCAAACGAGGTGGCTTTAAAAAAATGTTTTAAGGTGCTGTCACGGTGTTTTAGCCGTTCCTCAATAATTCCTGAAAAGTTGAGATTTCGTTATGAGAACTCATATAAAATCTTCAAAAATTGTTGAACGGAGAAAAGTTGTGGAAAAAAATCTTGCTGGCTTATTTCGTTTGTCGAAATGAGAAACTGAAGTCACCTGGAAGTCTTTGGCCTGAATATTCCATGCTGAAAAGCATAATTTTTTTAATAGGATAAAATCAATATATCCAAGTTTGCAATCTTAATAGCATTCCTTAAAATAAAAGGAAAAATGTTAGTCACAAGTCAAAAAAAGCTGTTATTTTCACTAAGGAATGTATGACGAAGTTTTTGACAGAAGCACCAGATGCGGAATTTTTATGTTCATTTACATGACAGGAACTTATAAGCTAAGTATTATTTGTTTGTATTTTTAGGTTGGAATGATATTAGGTATATCAAGCGCGTGTAGAAGAGAAGAATTGTAGAACATATGAATGGAAGACATAGAAGATCGGCAATCATTTTTCATTGTAAGACTTCCCAACATCAAAACCAACATTCAGCGAACATTGACGGTAATTGACAGATATTCCCTACCTGGAAATATGCAGAAAATACTTTAGGCTACGCCCACAAAATGTAAAGAGTCAGCACTTATTTTTGAGGTATCATAATTAGAGGTGCTGTAATCAAGTAGTTAGCACAGGAACTATTGGAGGTTGGCCGTCAAAAATTGCAAATTTTCTAAACTAGAACACCCTGATATGTACACTGGCCATTCATTTAGGTGTAGTTCAGCAACATTTTTAGCTAACAAAGTAGTGGATGTATTAGAATTGAAGAGGCATGCTGGTTGGCGGTCTTCTCCAGTCGTGGAAAGTTACATCAAAGACTCGCCAGACAACAAACTTGACTTTACTGAAAAAAATTTACCTGCAGAACAAGGTAGCTGGGTGAAACAAATATTGGAGTTTCTGTAAACTCAAGTACTAACGAAGCCAGCGGAATTACTAACAATTAGTAATTGAACGTTCAATTTCAATACCAAATAATTTTATTGAAGTGTAATAATGTTTATCGCATTTCATGTGATAATTACTACATTTCTACATTCAAAATCGTTGAGAAATATGGTAAGTTTCTGCATTAGCTACACTTTTCTGCATAGCAACAGCAATTCGTTTTACGTTTGGCAGTACTGAAGTGTATTGTTGATGACACCGTAAGTCTATGCCAAATTCGAGGTTAGCAGGTTAGGTTTTGCGTCAGTCTATGTCAAAACTGACGCAAAACCTAACCTACTAACCTCGAATTTGACATAGACTTACAGTGTCACCAACAATACACTTCAGTACTGCCAAATGCATAACATCAACTGGAGCTGCTTATTGTGCTTTAGTAAATAGAAACGAGTTCTGCTCAACTTGGTTATGTTTTGATATTTAATGTTACTTTTATGTAAACATTTTATACTTTACATTTCTTATGAAATGCGATAATAGTAATTTACGATGTAAGTAACATTATCAAGCTTTTTACATTACAAGAGAGTACTTTGAATGAACAAGCGCCGTAAAGAGCGAGTAATATAGAAAGCAGCATCTTTTTCAAAAAAATAGGAAAAACTGTTATTAATGACACAACAGCGAGACATATATTGTAATGGCTTCCTTGATTTTTGTATGAGACAAAATAAACAAATTAGAAATTCACCTTTGCCACGACGTTGGGCGCCATATAATTGCGATGACCCTTTTTGTGTTATTTATGGAATAAAATTAAATAAATTAAATTAGGGCAAATCACTACAATGCTTAGGGTATTTTTATTGTGCTAACCTTGCCTGTCAGTATTTTAGGCTAAAATGAAATGTATTTTTATTACTTTTCAAATAAAATGATTAATTGCCCTTTTCTGTATTTTATTGAACTGCAAAATTAAGCCTAGCTCCAGCAAAACACAAAACTCCTCTCAGGTCGGTTCAGATCTGAGTTTTTGAAATTATTGTTTTAGAAAATGTCTACACGCTCCAATTATTCATAACCTCACAACTTGACACAGAACGTCGTCAGTGCAACAGCGTTATTTTGAATATTTAACAGTAAAATTCTGCGAGGAAAAGTCAGGTAAATTGAATTAAACTCCCACGTATCAGCAACTGACTCGATTTTGTTTTAGCCGTGACGTCAAACGACGCTAGTTGTCTTTTGTTCTTGGCTTCCTGTGTGGGCATCAAATTTTAGTAAAAATCGCTATTTCTACTGACGCCATGCAAATTATTTACACTGGGACAGTACTGGATCCTCGGAGATGCGATGAATCTCTTGCACAATGTCTATTCTTGGAGTTGACTAGCTTTTCCAGCTCTCAAACACTCAGAAACATGCCACTCCTATCTGAAATTCTGGTGCAGGTGGCGCCGATCGTTTTATCCGCTTGTAGTCGGTTTCCTGGCAGGAAGTGTAGTCCCGGGATGCTCGTGCAAACCCCTCTAACCTGTTGTAATGGAGACCCCTGGCTTCTAAGACTCAACTGGAACGGTATCGATGATCGGAAATTGCGGGTGTCCGCTGCCCATGTTCAGCCGAGGTCGGTTTGGAAAATTTTATAATTTTTGTGTCGCAGAAACTGCTGCAAACACTACCACAGCTGCCTGGTGATGGGTATAAATAACTGGCGTACTTTTTAACTTGGTAAAAACACTTTTATTATCTTAAAACATAAATTTTATGGAGCTCAATTTTGCCCCCAACTTAACAAATTTACAGCAATTGTTATCCTTTTTGAAAACAGCATCGCGTTGCTAGGTAACAGCGATCTGATATTGTTTGTAGGAAATTAGTTTCAGTTATAATTTAACATAAATAGAATAAAATTTGATAACATTTTTCTAAAATCTAAAAATTGCTTAAATCTAAAAATTGTCTTTCTTTCTTATATCTAAATATTGTTCTTGCTCATCACCCACAACGTTTTTATAATCACTACTCTGCTATAACACTAATTTTTAAAATGCACTGGACTTGAGTTCAATTTTACACATGTTACTGTCTGTTCTTCAATTCAGTTGCCCTCGTTTTCCCTTGCTCTTTGCAATTTCTATTTTCTCTTGCTTCGATTTCATTTACCTTTCAGCTTGCTTGCTTTTCACTGGCCCGTACTTTTATTAATAACTTTACGCTCATTCAGTATGCACATAACCAACCTTTTGTGTTATTTAATTTCATTTGGTCTGGCTTTAAATATGCTCAAACCTATCATATTACTTATATTATCGAGAGATTCAAAAAAAAACTGTTCCTCAGCGGGCTGTGGAAATTCAACGTCTGAATAATATGTTGGTGACACTGTATGTCAATGTCAAATTCGAGGTTAGCAGGTTAGGATTTGCGTCATTTTGTGTCATAACTGACGGAAAACCTAACCTGATAACCTCAAATTTGACATTGACGTACAGTGTCACCAACATATTACTCATACGTTGAATTTCCACAGCCCGCTGAGGAACAGTTTTTTTTGGATCTCTCGATATCATCCTCAAAGTTCAAATTCAAAAACCCTCTGAAATCTGCCTTGTTTATGCTTGCCTTTATCCCTCTAATTATGCTTCTTGTACCTCATTACCAATGCATTTAGTAACTTTAACTATTTAGATTGCAATTACGATACATAAAATATTTTAACTCTGTGCTTTAATTGACTTTGTTCAAAATTTCTCACTGCATACAGAGCCAAATTGTGAGCTTAAAACCATCTCAATATCTGCTATGGCTGTGGTGGTATCACTCAATACTGTATTGTTGGTAGCGCTATCAGGTTATATTACATATGTCAAATAACATACAAAACCTAACATACTAACATCAAATTTAACATAGACTGACATTGTCACTAACAATACACGTCCGTACTGCGAACATGTGATTAAATGCTAATAAATCGGTATATTATTTTTTTTAACAACATTAGTGCTGTTAAATGCATCTTAACGCAAGGAGTTATAGTAACATAATAGGGTAAAATAAAATAGTATACGCAACACGTTAGAAAAGTGGTTTTACTGAACTCGTATGGCCGTTAAGTACTCGCCGACGCTCGTACTCAAACCAGCCATACTTGTTCAGTAAAACATCACTTTTCTAAACTTGTTGCATAATATAGGTACTATGAGTGTTTTGTGATTTATACTTACTTACTTACTTACTTAATCCGGTCCTCTTGTACCTATTGGTGTCGAGGTTGTGATTTATATAGTTTTTTAAATGACTACTTTTCAATTTTTACTTACCGTTCTGTTTATATTAGTAACCAGTAAACATAACTTGCTGATTTGGCAACAAATGCGCTAAGTAAAATCATTCTATCTTGCAAAAAAGTTTAATTACCCATGTTATGCCAATGTACCTGCGTCACGAAGAAACATAACCTATAATATAGCAATACCAAGTACATATTTCGTTCTTATTACTAAAGTCAGACAAAGAGGGAAGCATATATCTTACTCAAAAGTATTTTAGAATGAGAGCGGGCAATGATCTGTCCATACCCTGCTAAAAGACAAATACATCAAACTGGCATTAAGGCAACCTACTCATGTACACTTCTGCGATAATCTACAAAAATAAAAAACTTAAGATATTGGTAACCATGCAACGTGTGTGATACCTAAGGTTTTTATAATTTGACAGTAAATGTCATTTAAAATGTCACCAGCATAATTTTTCATATGAAATACATTTATATAAAGAATATTGTATGCGACTGCTTTTGGCATCATGGACAATTATCACATCGTGTGCCAAAAACATTCACCCTTTGCACTCATTATTAATAGCTAATAACATTTTCTAGTATCAGTATAAGTAAGTTTTGATGTACAGATTTTTTTATTGTATCTTTATGTTTCTTAAAAACATTAAAAAATATGTTCTATAACCTCAAACTGTTTGTTGCAATCAACAAGTTATATTTATGTGGAACCTAACCTCCATGTACATAATTTCAATCTTACTTATAATATGTCATATAAAATAAATATAATTTGCACATAAACCATCGCCGCACACCACAGAAACTTAGTATAAATGAGTGAACGTATCTCCTGTTGCGTCCATTGAATGATAAGTATTGGGCCGATACGAAGCATGTACAGGATAAGATACACCATCACCTAAATTGGACTTTACTGGAATAAACCACAAGTACGCATTCTCACCGAAGACTTCTTGAAAGTTGTTAGAAGCCCCCAAGTTGAAGCCATTCTTGTCTGGTCCCGTGGAAAACACTGCTGGTCGGAAGGCTTCCAATGTAGTGCGGTTATGAGTGACTAAATAACAGTGGTAGCCAAAGAGGGACACCAGGCTGACGGCAAATGTTGCTGCCACAAAAAACAGGAACAATATGTGGAACTTGCCAGTGATTTCCATATCTCCCATCCAGAACGAAATGAAATATTGAATGGAGGTGAGAGATATATAAACACAGTACAATAAAGAGTACCCCAAGAATAAAATAAAGAACTTGTAGTTCGTGAAAGATACGCAGTTGTTAATCCAAGGGCAGTGATGGTCCATCTTCAGAACGCACTCTCCGCATATGGAGCAATGGTGTGCCCTATCGGGCTTTACGTGCTGGCACTTGTCGCAGTACCTCACAGTGCCACTAAGATTGAGATTCACAACTGGCAAGTTTTTGGCGAAGGTTTCCATGATGTGCCGGGCCATTTCTTCCGAGTCCGCATGCATCAGTGTTTCACGCTCACTTTCGGGCAATTTAAATTCCTTGGGTACTTTTCCGATGTCCGTGCACACGGTTTTGAAATACGTCCAAAAGAACATTATTAGAAGTAAGTGGTATATAGTTAAATAGATTACTCTCGTTGGGATTGATGAAATTGTAACTAAACACAGTTGAACGACATAAGCGTAATATGACCAAAATATGATTGCCAGTATGAACACGACCGGTATCCACTTGACCACCTTAATGCAACAAGTGCAAAATCTGCCATCATTCTTTCTTTCACGTTTAAAGATTGCCATTTCTTAAAACTATGTGTTGCTGCAGACATTTCAAAACACTTCCAAGCACTTGTGGACTAAAGCTGATTGTGCTACCTCACCATGTGAACAACAGGTGTAGCTGCTAGCAACTTAATCTAGATAGAAATTATTTGCGGTTTGTATTCATTTCCACAATAAACATATTTTCCTTGTACTTCGGTTTTTAAACAGTGAAAACTGGTTTAAATGGTAATGTCAAATTTGACAAACTACTGGTTGTTCATAGTGACGTTAGCAATAACAACAGAAGTGCCAGGCTCGGCAGCACAATCCAAAGCCAATTGCCCTGCTATTGTTAATATTAATTATTATTAACCAAGTTTCTCTAGTAACCTTAACTAAAATTATAAGGGAAGCAAGTTAAAGGAGGGGAATTGACCCAGATTCTGCAGTTTAGTCAAAAATTTACTGATTTGAGTTTTCTACTTTAAATATTTGAGGAACTGTGCTTGTTACTGTTGTATCAGGTCTCTTCTTACGGAAGTGGTCGAAAACATTAGGTATTAGTGAAAATACTTATGTACTGTATGTATGTACTATTCTTATACATTTCACACATATGTGCGTGCTTACTACATAATCATGTAATTTTTTAATGTATCGTATGTTGTTCTATAGTAAATAAATAAAATGTATTGTCTTCCCTTGATACTTCGAGTTAAGGAGGTTTGACTGTATAAGCCATCTTTTGGAAAAGATATCAAACCGTGAGTCCAATGTTACTATGATATGTAACATGTAGAAGATCCCTTGTGTAAGGGTCGGCTACACACAAAGCTTACCTTTAACTTATTTTCAGGACGGACAACAAAAGACTCTTAGTTTAATACCTACATGTAAAGAATAATTTGTAGTTATAGCCGAACAATTATAAACTTTAGCAAAAGCTTTCGTTTGTTTTGAGTACAGTGTAAGCAGATACTTTTTGCAGCAGTTAGGGATTTAGTGGGGCTTGGACCTAACAACCTTTTTAACACATGGCCTACCAGACGAGACGGTTGAAGGAGAGCGGAAAGCGTTGCTAAATTATGGCAGGTAGATTAGGCGAAATTGGAACGACACGGCGGTGAAAACAAACAGCAGAAAATCGCGAGCTAATTTAGCTTTAATTTTATGAGGCTGTTATAAAACAAAAGAACACATGTCCAGGAAGGGCAGCCACCAATTAGTGTAGGGCTGGTTTGTTGTCATTGGTTGTCTGTTCCAAGACTCGAAACGGAAAAGTTTTCTTAAGTTGAATACAACGCATCTAAATAAGCCTGTAGAGGTAAAAAAGGTTACATTTGGTGCATGGAAAATTGCTGTAACAGATCACAACTTGTCTAACTCTTACTTCTCTAGGCGAAGCACAATCTAACGCCACAGTATAATAATAATTGTCAGTAAGATTGTGCGAACACCGACTCTTTTGTCTCACTTTTTCTTCTCTGAGCGGCCCACAATCCGACACCCTAGTATCTTAACTGTTAGTAAGATTGTGTGTACACCGACACCTTATCTAACTCTTAAGTCGCTAGGTAGGCCACGCTCTGACACTGCAGTACCTTAACTGTTAGTAAGACAGTAGTTACACCAACTTCTTGTCTTACTTTACTTCTCTAATCAGATCACAATCCAACACCACAGTATCTCCACTGTTAGTAAGATTGTGCATAAACTAATTCCTTATCTAACTCTTAAGTCGCTAGGTGGATCATGCTCTGACATTGCAGTATCTTAACTGTTAGTAAGATCGTGGTTACACAACTCTTTGTCTTACTTTACTTCTCTAAACAGATCACAATCCAACACCACAGTATCTTCACTGTTAGTAAGATTGTGTATAGGCCATTCAGTAAACACAAAACATTTGAATTTTTTTGAAGTTGGTATAGGGATGCAATTTTTGTCTTAGGGATTCTGAATTATGCTTTGCAAAGGTTTCCACACCTGCATAAAGGCAGGTTTATATTTAAAAATCACAATAAATAACAATTAATATTTTTCATTATTTCAGGGTCAAAGTAGATATTTTTCTGAAAATTCTCGCCTGAACTTCTATAAAACGTAACAAAAATAGTTATTAAAAAACGCTACGTCAATAGTATTCAACACAGTATTTGTATAAAATCCCTAAAAGTAGTTACTTATAACATTTGTGACAGATGCTAAGCAAATGTCACACCCTTAACCTAATTGTTTTAGTAACTTTTTGTAAGTACATTCCTAGACAAAGATTAATTTTGAAAGCACACTCATGACATTTTGGAAATCAAAGGCCACTTTGTGTTTTTATGTTTACTGAACAGACTATATACACTAATTCCTTATCTAACCCTCAAGTCGCTAGGTGGGTCACAATCCAACACTGCAGTATCTTAACTGTTAGTAAGATCGTGGTTACACCAACTTCTTGTCCCACGTACTTCTCTAAACAGATTACAATCCGACACCACAGTACCTTCACTATTAATAAGATTGTGAGCCACCCTTACTGTTATTTCTGCTATGTGAGGCACCAGATGAGCACCAAGCCTTTCTTGCTGCTAAACGAAGCTTTATATCCAAAAGAGTGATGCAGCAGAGCATCATCAGCATACATATGCAGTGCACAAGTTTTTATTACATCACGAAAAGAATGTGTGTAAATGGTAAATAAAAGTTGACTTAGAATGGATCCTTGTGGAACACCATTAGTTACAGATCTGTATGCTGACGACTCTAACTGTAGCCTGACGCTCTGTTCCCTGTCTGACAACTAATCTCGAAATAAAGTAACAGCACTGTCAGTGAGACCAATATGTTTTAAAATAGTCAACAAAGTATTGTGGACGAGTGTCAAAAGCTTTCTAAAATCTAAGCAGCTGTATCCAGATCTAAAACTAGATTGGTATGTGGGTAAAATATTATTTTCATTAACATTTTCCAAAACTTTTGACAGGACGGGACAATACTGATTGGCCGCAACTCCCTAAATTCATTCGGAGCAGATATTTTCAGAACAGGTCAAAACTGTTGGTGTACTGTAAGTCTATGTCAAATTTGAGGTTAACAGGTTAGGTTATGAGTCACTTTTGACACAAACTGACGCAAAACCTAACCTACTAACCTCGAATTGGACATAGACTTACAGTGCCACCAACATATTATTCTTGATCTACTCTCTTTCAATATGGCCGCCATAGCTGAAATCGGCTACTTGGCACCGCTGCAAATGTCGCTTCTGAGTCCGTTAGGTGTTTATTCTGTGATAATAGCCTACTGATTAGTTTGGGGGCAAGAATTTTTGCACTGTGAAAGACAGTCAGATTTCAGTTCCCAAATCAAAAGTATCTTTTATATACCTGCAAGAAAACTAACAACTCCTGCAGCGCTGTGATAACATTTTCTCGTGTTCAATGTCAGCAAACTAGCAAAACTGTTTTTCTATTTTTACAGTAAAAATATGAAAAAACCTTTATATTTTGATGACAAAACATCTATATACCAAAAGGCAGTTGATCAGCAATACTCTAACCACAATTGTACACACAATGCAAGTGTTCTATGCATATTTTGTTGTAACTTTGTGTTAACGTTGCTTTTGTCCTACCTTCTCATTCCCTCAATGTCTGTATTTGAGTTATCTGCACAGTCTCTTCTAGTAAATCACCATACTCTGTCAATTGTACTTCAACACCAAACAATATCCAGCTAACACAGGTACAGGTACAGATACAGGTAAGAAAGTGGTACTATTTGGTCAATTTTGTATGACAACAGTTTAACCTTCAAAGTGACATAAAAACAGATATAGATTGCTTCTACAAAAATTGTGTAATTTGAAGACAAAACACCAAAAATGGCAAAATTCACATCAGGTAAATACAATGCAAATAATATAACGTAATTTCCGGCTAACCTGGTTTTGTTTCAGTGACGTAGAGACGCCGAAATATGCATTTGTTTAACCTGCAATTTGCGGTGTCCAAAACCGCTTATCCGCAAAATCAAAGGACGCTACCTCGATAAAACCTCTCTGGAGCGAATCTGGGAACTGGGGCCTGCTTCTACACCTCATACAAAGTCTAATCTTGATGAAACCCAAAGCTAGTTGGCACGGCCGGTCTAAAGCGTGTGCGACATGTGCGGTCGCACACATGCGATTTTGGGAGGGGCGCCGAAATAAGAAAAAAGTATAAAAAATAATACGGTAAAAAATTTAATTTTTATGTACTGTAATTTTGAATGCAAATTAGCGATTTGAATATATTAATAATTTTGGTTCAACAAATAAAATGTTGCTTGAAAGTAGATACTGGCTTCAAGCGCTCTGCTCCGTTGTTTTGACAGAACTGAATAATTGTAGATAGTTAGTCACAAAGAAAAGTGAATATCACAGTTTATATTTCTGAACTTTTTCGTACTTTTTTTAATAATAATATATTCAAACTGAAATGTATTTCTCATGAATATTAAATCAAATAAAACTGTTGTGGTAGTAGAAAAATGTGTGTCATTTTCTACCTGACAAAACAATAAACTGCGTAAAAGAATTTGTTAGGAGTTTGCTCTTTACACACTTACAGCACAGCATGCCTACTGAAGCTTGAAAAAGTCAGTTAGTTAAAATAATTAGTACTATAAGTCATTTAAAAAAATAAAAACAATGAAAAGGTACTAAATACTTTACTTTAATATTTACTATTTATTACTAGTTTTAGTTTTTGGTTTTTAATCCCTTTTATTATCTACCAGTACATTAATTGATATTAATGACACTATTTTAAGGTATCTTAGATACAAAATAAAGCTCCAGGGCAATTATTTTCACATATAATCTCATAAGAGCATTAATTCTTTCCGGAAATTTTTTTGAGTGCGTTTCAACAACGTCGTATTAATTTGCCCGAGAGGGACGCGAGGGCAAATTAAGACGTTGTTGAATGCACGAAAAATAATTTCCGGATATGAATTAATGCTCGAATGCAGATTCGGTAAGAAAATCGTAACGACAGAAACCCTAAAAAGAAGTAATGTCTACCTACAAAAAATTTCCAAGAAATTTTGTTGTTGCCTTGGATACGGCTCGTGAACTAATTTTTCTATTGGTCATTAATGAGTGTCGTACGATTTTCTTCATACGAACACTAGGGTTATTATGAAAAATTAACAGTATTTGTTTCCATGGATACAACTTTATTATGCACCACTGTCACAATGAAAATTAATGACAGCTCAGCTAATGTCACAAATCTAACTTAGATCAGCTAACTAGATCAATCTTAAATACTATATCATAGTAATTATATGAATTGAATATGAATATGAATTAGGTAAGAAAATTGGTAGGACATAAAACCTTGAAAGCACCACGGGCATTATGAGCTAAGAGCCCGCGATTGTTGTACACACCTCGGGCCAAAGGCCCTCGGTTAGTACACTAACAATCTTGGGCTCTTATTTGACTCATAATGCCCTTGGTACCTTAATAACTATAAAATGCCTACTTCAGGTATTAAGTTCCGACAAATTTCAGTTATAGAGCACCCATACCATTTTTTCGAGAGTTTTCTGTACCCACTTTCATTGTAAGGGGCGCCAAAACTCATTATTGCACACACAGCATTTTGCTCTTAGGCCGGCCCTGCTAGTGGGACTTCTCCAATTGCTTCCCTATGAAATTTACCTTGCAAGGGCTGCTTCGTAGGCTGGATCACAAAATCAAACGACGCCACTGCAATTGTAAACTTGGTGACGGCTTCCTGCTCCAAATCTCTGGATGTAGGGCTCGATAAAAGATTCCCTAACACGCAGTACACACAATTCTTGCTGGCCGATGCTTCCAACTATTCGAAAACTTGCCCGAAAAACTGGCCTTGCTGTAGAACGCACCTGGTCAATTCTTGCAGTGCTTCTACCTCTTCACTGGGGTCTATTACGGCGACGAAAGCTTATACAACTACACTCTGCAGATTGGTGAATATTAAGAAGAAACACTTTTTGGCTCACACAGAAAACTTTTATATTTCAAAATTTACATAAAACTGTGAGCACCTCTTGCACACAGCACAATTTTACCAGGTTTGTTTAGTCATTTTTTTTAACAATTGATTACCTCATTTCCTAGCAACTACGTTTTACAATTGTTTTATGAAGTAAGTTTTGATATGTTTTTACTTAGGAACTAAACTTTAATTTTCCTGAAAATCGTCACTTTAAACTTTACTCTGCTTTTTCATTTTAGTTTTAAATACACTGTTCCACATGTTTATTTAGCACTGCACTAATGTTTGTGTCCTTTGATAGGTTGCCTTATCTTGCTCTTTGCAATGTTTGCTTTGCTTTGCACATTTTCTTTACCCGTCAGCTGTCTTGCCGTTTGCTGGCTTCATAAGCTTATACTTATAACGCTCATATAATTTTTGTAAATTCGCAAGGCATCTCTGTATCATATTAAATTCACATTATTATATTGACGTTACAAAATCAAATCTGCCAGATACATAAATTAATGTGCGCTTGCCATTCCGAACATCAATTATGAATAAAACGTTCAACGCAACCCCTTTGATTCTGCCTTATCTAATGCTAAACTTTCTCAATCAAATTATAGTTACTGCTAACCATATAGTGCATTTATTAGTGTAAAATACTGACAATAAACAAAATATTAATTTTGAATTATTTCATTTTCGTGTTAAGTTAGGCAACCAGGCAATGCTGTGGGCATTAAACCATTGCAATACAGCTTTGATTACGAACAACTAAATAAACAGAAAATAAAGCTCCCTTTTGTGTGCGAGCAGTCATTAAATTTTGACAGTTTCATTCACCACCTTTGCATATCATTATTCTTTTTGGCTGTTCGGTACAGACATTTGGTTTATTTTAACAAGTACGGTACAGACAGGGACAGAGCCTTTAAACCACATGGTAACCCGACCGGGTATGGCACCAGAGTGATTGCTTTAAACAATCAAGATAACAATTATGGTAGTAATAAGACAACCATCAAAAGAATGATTCTAACTACATCACCCACTATGATTATAAAGGTATGTCAGATGACTGGGCTCCGGAAGCGATAGTTGGTGACTCGATCTGCTGAGTCTCATCATGCAGAGTAACATCCTAACCCCAAACCTTACTTGCAGTACAACTCCCTACGGATCAACATTCTAAACTGAACTACATGAAAGCCAGATGCTGGTTCCAAAACCTTGCATAGCAAAGCAAATGACATTACTGGAATACCAAATCTGAGGAATTGTAATTTCTACAATATTTTTACTATAATTATCAGCTGTTGTTGGTAAAGCATTTTAACCTGCTACCTAATATATGTATATTGTGCGATACCAAAAAATTCGTATTCGAAAGGTTTTCATCGATCACGTCGTAATAGAAAATAACTATTAACATCCAAAACCAAAAAAATTGCATTTAAATTGTGTTAAAATTAAAAATGTAAACTGCCAACTTACCTCTGGGAAGCGTATTCCAAGCAATGGTGTCCGTTATTGCGGTAAAGATCCAATTTAATTCTCCTAGCATAGTCCTACGGTCTGTCAGTTGCCCAGGTATCCTATAAAAAAAAATACTTATAAATATTAACTATTAACCTACAAACATGTACACTTACGATCATTGAAAATGAACAGGGTTATGCATGTCAAATTGACTTAACCGACGTTTTGCAATTGCGTGCAACGTTATTTTATTATTACGATGAGGAGAGAGTTAGGACAACACGATTCTGCTTTAGAGACAAGGGATATTCAGAAAACGTATATCAACTACTGTAATGTTTGTTGCATAGCCCTGTCCATTTTCAATGATTCTTTGTGTACAATAAGGTGGAGCACTCAACGTAGGGATTTTTTGTTTCTTCCTTAAAATCAAATATGGGTAGTGCAGAAAGTTGTTGCACATTCTAAATATAAAATATCTTTAACCTTCGAGGACACGTGCACTTGTCTTTTTGACCGGGCTAAGGCAAAATTGGCTAGCATTGTAAATCGTATAGAATGGGAGTGCTGTACTTCCAGGAATGCTTAGCAGACGTTAGAGCGCGGCTACAGATGCAATTTATTGATAGTTTGACTGTATATTCCGTTCAGGTTGTTTTGGCATAATATGAGACCATGGACATTTGGCATTTAAGTTGGCAATAAAGCTGTCCGTTTAATTAGTTTATGTTTAGGGTTATACATAGCGTTAATGTCTAGTAATAATAGATATATACACCCTTCAGTATTTATTTTCCCGGTAGGTAGATATGCAATTTTGTTTATGTTTAATAAAATTAAAACTCCCTAGAATCTTTTCCTGACACTGTCAGAATCAGCTGTTAAGTACAGGAGGCTCACAAAAGTGTCTAATTTGACATTTTGAGGTTACAAGTGCAATATTGCTAGTGCTTTCATACTTTGTTTGCCACTAGGCATGTGTATATGTACATCGGCAACATGAATACCTATCTGTCAACAAATTGTAATTTATACTAAAGCAAATATGTTGAAACTCATTAAACCTGACACAAAATTACAAATTACAAAGGCCTACAGGCATTATAAAGCTGACAGGCCAGACCTCAGTAAAACGGAAATCTTTGCCCGGCTTAATGACATTTGAGATGTAAGTATTTATGCATAAAACCTCACTGTTGGTTTAATTTTGGGCTTTGTATTATTTTAGGTATCTGAAATTGGGCGGAACAATTTTGAAATTAAATCTTTTGGCCCACGACCTAAAAATGATACATAACATACTATAAAAATTTTACATTTCGGAAAGATTTGCAACGACAGATTTGGAATTATCACTTGAAAAATGAAAACTTTACTTTGGCTCGACTATTAAAGGACGCGCGTGAAAAGTTTGAATTCGATAAGGGAAAAACGACTTTATATAATATCCTAAAATCAATTGGTTATAAATACAAATGTGTAAATGGGCGTAAAATTCTATGTGACCACAAACATGTTGTTGCATCCAGAATTATTTATTTGAGAAAATTCTTGCAATACCAAAATATAACATTCGTGTACCTGGACGAAATCTGGATTTATCAAAATGGATTCAAAGTCCCACAATGGGTACACGATTCTGAAATTAAAAGTAATCCATCTAAAATGAAATCAGAGGGGAAGCGTTTCAATGTTTTGCATGCGGGAACTAAATTTGGGTTTTTGGAAGGGTGTGATTTATTATCAACTTCAACTAATAACGATAGGGATATCACAAATTCAAAATTGGGTGGTTAATCAATTACTTCCTGCTCTGAATAAAATTCCTGGTAAATGTGTGGTAATCTTGGACAATGCACCGTATCATTCGGTGCAGTTGGGAAAGTTACCCTCACTTAATTGGACGAAGGATCAGATGCAAGATTGGTTGATTAAACACATTGTCAAAATTCAGGGCAAAATTACAAAAAAACATCTTTGGAGTTTAAATCAACCTTTTAGGAAAGACGTTAACAAACGTTACGTGACTGACGAATTTTTGAAAAAGAATGGTCATGAGGTTCTTAGATTACCTCCATACCATTGCCAATACAACCCTATTGAAATGGCATGGGGGTTCTGTAAAACTTACTACAACAAGCATATAAATTCTCACCTGTCATCCAAGGACAAGGTTAAGCATTTATGGCTTGAAGCTCTTTCAAAGTATACCTCCGACATGTGGCAAAATTATTGTGATCATTGTGAAAAAATTATTTCGGGCGAAACTGGGTGAAACATGGTAAATATTTCGTTTGAAAACATTCCACGATGGAAGTGGCATCAAAATTCTTGTTTATGGAATGGAAAATGAGTGGCTATCACCTCGCAACTTTCAAAGCTGATCCGGCCCCAGGGTAAACCATGCTCAAGACGTTTCTCGTATGAAAATCTAAAGCCGCTCAAAGTTTAGAGCAGCATACTGGCATCCATTCCAACAAGGAATCTAATTCGTAGTCTCGCATTTCTTACATTTGCATTTATTTAAATGTGAAAGCGTTAGTTTATAAAGATTTACACCGTCATGAGCAACCTATTATTATTATTATTCTTGCTAGAAGACAGGCAGCATTAAGCTGTTGACGACTTCTTTCAACAAAAGGTACAAAATAGGCATGTTTTTAACAATATCACCGTAAACTAAAATTAAATACAATATCACAAATAAAATAAAAATGAGATTATTATAATTGACACAAAATATCTAAGATATAACACGAAAAAAACACATTTATATAGTGTGACTTTGAAATTAGAATGGCAAAAGATTAAATTAATAAATAAAATTGATTCAAATGGCACAAGATATATGTGACAGAAAATATCATATTTTTATATAGTACAAAATGGAAAAAACAAAATTACCTGGAGGCAACTGACACTTTCACTATTATTTAGTACTGGCAATTAAAACTGTAGTTAACATTAGCTATCTGTTTTATTCTTGAAGTAATCAATGGTGGTAAAGTTAATGGTTTCTTGAGTCAAATTGTTCCAGTCTTCGACAACGCGATTACTAATAAAGTTCTAGTATTATTATGTATTTATTATATAATTATAAATAGGTTATTATATAACTGCATACTGAAAAAAATATATAAAATTGTAACATTTAATAGCTATTTGTGCAACAAGTGCTAAAAGTGAATGTTTATACACGAGACATGAAAATTATTAAACAAAGCCGAAGGCTGAGTTATAACATGTCGAGTGCAATAACACTTTTAGTACGAGTTTGCATACAATAGTTTTTCTACGACATTAAATATACTGTTATAATCCATAAATGTCGTTTTAACAAAGTTTTGCAGTTATGACAGTTATAATTTATGTCATAGTAAAGAGATGGCCGTGACTGGCGCAGATGACTGTTTCTGCAGCCGGTAGTTGTCAAAGTTAGTTATCACAGGTTATTATAATAGTACACATTTTACTTTATTCATTACATAATTCTTTAATTATTTAAAAAACACTCTATTTCTAATGAAAGAACGCATTTCTACAGGAAACTTTTCCTATAGCCCTTAAACATCCAGGGTCGTTCCTATTTAAAAAAAAAGGAACTGAGATATTCCAGCAAACTATCGCTTTATCGATTATTCCAGTTTTTGAAAAAGTGATGGAATTGATAGTTAAAGCTTGTTTGCAAAAATTCCTAGAGAGCAATTTCTTATTAAATCCTAGTTAGTTCAGCTTCCATAAGAGATTTTTGACAGAGTTACAGTAAAAAACCTAGTGGACAAAGTAGTTAAAAGCTATGAGAATGGTGAGAATACAGCTGTGACTCTGTGTGACCTCACCAAAGCCTTTGATTGTATTTTGCATCATCTATTGGTAACTAAACTGGAACACTACGGCATTCGTGGGTTACCACTACAGTTTTTCACATCCTATCTAGAGGACAAACAGCAATGTGTTGACGCAGAGTATAGTCTGCCATAAAAAAAATTCATCATGAAGTACCCCAAGCACAGAATAAACACCTAACGGACTCAGAAGCGACACTCCGCGGCGGCGCCTTTGATATTCAAGGTACCTTATTTTGGTCAGGCGGCCATACTGTGAGCAAGTAGAAAAGGCGGGAAATTTAAAAAGTTGAATTATAGGCGTACCACCGACAATACCTGTTAAAACCAATCCATCGAAACAGACGTCATGACGTCACAAATCTACTCGCTAGCGCTACGCATGCGCACTGATTTTTAGTCGCGAGTGTCGCTTCTGAGTCTGTTAGGTGTTTATTCTGTGCCCCAAGGCTCTGTTTTGGGGTCACTCCTCTTCTTCATTTTTATGTAAATGATTTCTATTACTAACTATTAGCTCATAATAGCTATTTACGTTATTAGACCGGTAGCAACATTTTTATGGCTGCGCCAATACTTTACAGGTCGAGCCCTACGGGCTCAACCTGTATGTTTGGCAAGGCTGGACTCGTTTGTAACTATGTAAACGCTTGTTACCAATGCAGTATCCTAAAAAATATATTTTTGCAGACGATACAACTTTGCTATGTTCAAAAAAAAAAGCAAGGTTGTAACTCAGACAATGAAAAACTTGGAAGCAAGTGCTAACATCAAATTGTCTTCAATTAAATGTCAATAAAACACAACGAATGATATTCTCCCTAAAAATTAATTGTTTTGTTGCGCAGGAAAGTTCAATTAATTTATTGGGATTGACATTGGATAATCAAGTGAGATGGCCAGAGCACATTTCTTGTTTGACGAAAAAATTGTCTAGCGCTTTATTTGTTTTAAGACGTTTGCGCAGTGTATTTGATCTTAATATGCTAAAAACTGCTACGTTTGCACTGTTTCAGTCTCATATAACATATGGAATATTATTATGGGATAGGATTTTTAAATTGCAAAAGAAAGCGCTAAGAGTAATTACATATTAGGAACTTCCGCAATACTTACAAACCTTTAGTTGTTAAACACATAATTATGATGCTGCCGTGTATTTACATTTTTTACTCTTTAACTTATGTACACAATCATAAACAGCATGATCTTTTGAATTCTGATGTGCATAACTAATAATTGTGCCTAGATATAGATTAAGTAATTTATTACAAAATTCTATAAACCTGTTTTATAATAAACTTCCAATGAATGTTCAACATTTAAATATTAAAATCTTTAGAAAAAGAATAAAAATGTTTTATAGTTTAGCGTGGTTAAAGAAATCAGCTGTTTACTTTAACGGCATCTGTGGTATAAAGTGAAGTGAGGTTATAAAACTACAATTTCGAACTGGAAGTGAAATTGTAAAGTTATTCTAGTTGCTTCTTGCGTTACAGGTAAAGTGCTTTTGAAATAATTAAAGCGTTATATAATGAATACAGTCAGATGTGGAGTATAAATAATTGCATTTCGTAACTGACCTCGACAGTACTGTCATTCGCAAACATTCGCCCGCGCGGCATGGGCTACTGTTTATTATGACATAAATTAGAAGTGTCGTAGATGCAAACCGTTGTTAAATCGATATTTATGAATTAATAATAGTAAAATTAAGGTCGTAGATAAAATATTGTATGCAACGCGTGCTAAAAGCCGTTTATGCACGAGACATGAAAATTATGAAACGAAGCCGAAGGCTGACGAAGGCTAACATAAACGTCAACTTTTAGCACTTGTTGCATAAATACATATTGTATTCAATGTTACTGTTTTAAAAACAGTCTTGATCTGTTAACTGTACTGTGATATCGTAATTATGATAATTTAAATGTACGTAGGTATTTAGCTACATTTTTAAACTAAATGTGTTTCTCTCATTTCAATACGTTTCTATTACTGACATGTCGTAAATGTTATGTACATACAGATAGTTAAACAAATAAATCTATCGAACTAAGTTTTTCATTACGAAGTAACTGGGATAATTTTTCTCATGAGGAATGGCAAGATCTTGTATATATTTGGCTAGACATTAACAAGCTGTTATAAAATTTAAAAAAAACATTACTAAATGGCAATTTTGATTTAATAGAATTACAGCCGGTCTTATAAAGGCCACTAATCTGACGTTAACTTTAATTCGCTGTTAAAATAAACAAAAGCGCATCAAAATTTGTTTACTAATGAATAAAATGTCATAAGCACTGACGTTTTTATGCGCTTTTGTTTAGTTTAACAGCGAATTAAAGTTAACGTCAGATTAGTGGTTTTTATAAGACCGGCAGTTAGTATATTTCTTTCCATTTCTGTAAACCCAAATTTTAGATATTATTCTTCCCATTATAATTTTGCTAATTAATGAAATTAAATTGGGTGTGCAAAGATTCGTACATTGAAAATGTTACAATCATATTGTTATTAGCTGTGACAATGTTTATTCAATTATTGTCTTTATCCTCCTTTACCACTTCTATGCTGCATATGTAAACATAATTTATTGATAAATTCAAACATTGACATTAGATGTCTCGTAGTACAAAAGTATTTACTAGAGTTATCTTCCTCGTCGAACTAGTATTCTAAATCAAATCAGTTCTCATGAAGGACCTTAACAGTAGAGGCACAAAATATTGCAGATTTTTCATTTAAATGAATATTAAGTGAAAATCTCTTTTTATTAATTTTGTATTCCCTCTCTCGTTTCTTCTACCATCACTTACCAATACATTCAATACCCTTTTGTTAATTTTATATCAGGTTTTTACTATTTTTCTTTGTTTCAGTGATGCCTAAATAATCTAAATCAAACTTTTTCATTTCTTTTATTATTTCTTCTTCTTTACCTTTTATACTTCTAATGTTCCATGTCCCTATTTTTATTTTGTCATAATTTCTTTTCCTTGCTACTTTTTCCCTTTTTTCATTTTTTGTCACGGTTTTTGTCTTCTTTACTTTTCATTAATTATTATTTGAGTGCGGATTCTAGAGCAATTGCGTAATTGTAATTTTTTTTAGGTCCATGTATAGGACTTTCGACAGAAATTTGTTTCATACAAAAACACGTTTTTTAATACACATGTAACCTTGGCCACTTTCGTGAGAATGCTTTTTGTTAGAGCGATGTGACTTTTTTAATGTCAAAGCCCTGCCCGAGCATCAAGAATTTTTGAAACAAAGTTTATGAACGTCAGCTTTTAAGTATTTTTTTATGGACAGTTATAAGTGAATCTTTACAAGAGTCTACATAACCATAACACTCGAGCGAAGTTTCTAACCCTGGCCTTGCCATGATTTGTCAACGATACCGACATTACCTACCCAACAATCTAAAACCCAACTTCAAATCTGACCAATCCCAAATCCTACAGCACACTTTTTCTGCTGTTTATGTTTTGCATTGAGCATTGGCTGCAATTTGTGAGCATTTCTTGGTTATTAATAGTTATTTTACAAGACCGTTACTTGGAACTTTACGGGCAAGCAAGGTAGTTAACAAGCGAGCAAAGCGAACATGTTATCCGTGAGAGCCAGTAAAGTTAAGTAACGGTCGAATATTATACAATGTTTCATGGTATTTTAAATCATAAACACCTTTTTACAAAACATTGTTTCCATAGATAAAGCATCTCTTTACCGATTTTGTCCGTAAAAAGGCTCTTTACCCATACAAACAAAGCTCAGTAAATTCCCGTTTACAATTCAGAATACCGTAAATTATATTACATCTTGATCGTCATGCCTAAACAGAAAACTGCATTGAAGGAAAAAAAAATTAAAAGATAGTTGACGGAGTTGAACGATGCACAGGTGTTTCAACAAAACACATTCAATGAGGTAAATTTGGAGTGTCACGCAAATGCTCGGTATTTTTAATATTATACTTATATTATCATCAATTACTATATACATATTATTAAATTATCATTATTTTATTAGTTAACGTTCGAGTACCAGAATTATTACATTTGACATAAAAGTTACTTAGAGAGTGGTGACACTATACTGTATGTCAATGTACTTTACAATTTCAAACGTAACATTTGACAACCATTTTGGTTGTTGGTTCTACGCCGCTGACAAATTTATTTGACGTTAACGTCAAAATATGGGATGCCAACACCATAAAAAGAAAGTTACTAAATTTTCGTGCCCTTCCTCTTATTAAAAATTAAATGACAGATGACATATTGTAATGATGCCCTCTACTAATAAAGGTTTTAGTGAAAATATAAACAATCAAATAGGGCAAGTCACCACACAATACTCTGGGTAGTTATATTAAATTTAAAAAAAAAACGTAAAGCTTTGTCTGTCAGTATTTTAAGCTAATCAAAATGAAATGTATTTATTACTCTTTAATAAAATGGTTAATTGCCCCTTTCTATATTTTATCGAATTGAAATATTTCTTTGAGCTTGCTCCGGCAAAGTACAAGACTAATATGTCAGGTTAGGTTCAAATTGAGTTTTATTTTAAAATTATTCTGTAAAATATTCAACTCAGAGTAGCTCAAATACGCTAAATTTTAGTACAACCGCGCTACTCGATTCAATTACTCATAACCTCACAAACTAGACTTAATCACAAAAGGTTCTCGGGTGCATACAGCATTTTCTTTCGATAATCCAAATCAAAATTTGCAAGAAACCACACGTAAACTGAAGCAAATTTCCCACCTAGCAACAACTAACTTGATTTTGTTTCAGATGTGACGTAAAACGACGTTAGCTATCTTTTGTTCTACTTCCTGTGATAGCTCCAAAACCTGGCCAAAATCACATTTTCTGGTGACGTCTCGCAATTTACTCAAACTGGGACTGGATGCTCGGAAACACAAGGAATCTCTTCAGCAAGGTGTATTCTTGAAGTACACTATCTTTCCGGACTCCAACCACATAAAAAACATGCCAAATCGTACCTTTGAAATTCTCGCCGATCTCGCCTTGGAGCTGGTGCAGGTGACGCCGATGTCCTTATTCGCTGGAAGTAATTTCCCTAGACCCAAATCTTGTTCTGGGATGCTCTTACAACTCTTCCTGGTCTGTAGGACTTGCAATCCCTGGCTTCTGAGGTTCAAATGGACCGGTGTCGCAGCTCGAAATATCCAGGTGCTCGGTGCCGATCCAAAGCCGAAGTTGGTTTGCACAAATTTATAATTTTTTTACTGGGGAAACTTTCACTCTCACATGTGCCCGGTAATTTGTAGAATAATTTGGTATACTTTTTATACTTGGCAAATAATTTTTATTATAAAAGAACAGTAAGAATCGGGAGCAGCATTTGCCCACAAATTTTTAACAAAAGAGCATTGTTTTACCTAGTAACCGCGATCTGATATTGTTTAAGGGAAACAAGTATTAGTTACAATTTCACATAAAGGAATAAAATTTGATAAACATGTTTGTTGCTTAAAACTAGAAATTGTCTTTATTTCTTATGCATGAAAATTGTTCTTTCTCGTTACATAAAACGTTATTTATCACTGCTCTGCTATGAACACTTAGTTTTAAAATGCACTGGCACTCGAGTTCAATTTTAAACATGTCACTGATTATTCTTCATTTCAGTTGCCCTCGTTCTGCATTGCTCTTTGCAAATTCTATCATGCTTCGATTTGCATCTACCTTTCAGCTTGCTTGCTTTTTTCACTGGCCTGTACGTTTATTAATAACTCGACGCTCATATTCATTATGCACATAACCAACCTTTTGTATTATTTAATTTCATTTGCT
This sequence comes from Agriotes lineatus, assembly GCA_940337035.1. Taxonomy (NCBI): domain Eukaryota; kingdom Metazoa; phylum Arthropoda; class Insecta; order Coleoptera; family Elateridae; genus Agriotes; species Agriotes lineatus. The sequence continues at coordinate 53,763 of CALNHX010004582.1, forward strand.
CCGACTTTAAATATGCTCAAACCTATCATATTACTTATATTATATTAGCCATCTTAAATCTTTCTCTTACTCAAACTTCAAATTCAACCCCTCTGAAATCTGCTTTGCTTATGCCTGTCTTTATCCCTCTAATTATGCTTCTTGCATCTCATTTCCAATGCATTTAATAACTTCAACTACTGTTTAGATTGCAATTAAATAAAATATTTCAACTCTGTGCTTTAATTGACTTTGTTCAATATTTCTCTTTGCATAAAGAATTAAATTGTGAGCTTTAAACCATCTCAATATATGTCTTCTACTTAACATAACTAAGATGTTATTTTTCCAACATTTCATTTTTGTTTATTTCATAGCACCTATTATCTATTTTTTGAATGTTTATGCTTTGGAATTAATAAAAAGAAGTACCTACAACTTTTCTATCCAATCGTTCTAAGTTCTAAAGATCAAAACAATATTCTTTGCGTAATTTAGGCCATGCAGCCTAAATTGCTTACTTTAGATTTTTAGTGTCTAAACCTAACATTTTTGTGGCCTGAATAATGAGCCTATTTTAACTCTTTTAACTGCCTAAAATCCGCGCTTTAATTATTATATTGTAATGATCACCCCCAAATTATGTAAAAATAATAAGATAAATAAATAGGGACGTATTACACAAATTACAATAAAATAGTTTTAATAATAGAATTCAATATTGTGTCAATCGCAGGGCTCATTAAAATGATGGTGTAATTACCTGCGAAATAAATGGTTTATTGCTCTATTTATTTCCAATTAATTGAATTAAAGCTCCGGTCTAGCATGAGTAAAACTCTTCTTCATAGGGGTAGGTTCAACAACTTGCACTTCAAATACTTTTGTGTACAACAAATTGCTTAAATTCATATTTGACAGCTCTAATCTTCCAATTAACTGTAACCATAAAGATGATCTGCATGTATAAAATTTGCGTAATTTGAATTCAAACACCCAAAATAGAAAAAATAACATCAGGTAAATACAATGTAATTGATGTGACGTAGTTTCCGGCTAACCTGCTTGCTTCTGTGACATATGGCACACCAAAACCTTCTTTTGTTTAGCTCCTGCACCAGACCAACTTCTGGCTTCGGTCGCAAAATCAAAAGACGCTACCTCGATTATATGAATCTGGATGAATCTATGCAGCTGGGGCCACATTCACAATCTCGCACGATGTTTAATCTTGATAAAACCCAAAATTTATGGGCCTTCGCAACGGGTTCCCTGTGAATTTTATCTTGCAAAGTGGGCTTCATTGGCTGGCTTCACACAATGAAAAAACGCCATGGCAGTTACGAACTTGGTGATGGCTTCTTCCTCCAAATTTCTGCACTCAGGCACTCACGAAGGTCTGCTTTACATGCTACACATGTGATTCTTGCTGGCCGATACTTCTAACTATTGGAAAAAGGGCCCCGATGACGGACGCACTTGGATGATACTTCACCGAGCTGATTCACTGAGATGTGTTACCACTATGAAAATTATACTCAAAGATGCTCTGCACACTGGTGAATATGAAAAACACTTTTTGGCTGACACAGATAACTTTTTTATTTACAATTTTACACAAAACTGGGAGCACCTCTTGTACCCAACACAAATTTTACAATGCTTGTTTTGTTCTGTTTAACAACTGGTATGTTTCGTATCCTAGTAACCTAGATTTACAATTGTTTTTGTGAAATAAGGTTCGATATAATGTTTTAACTTATGAACTAAAGTTTTGATATACTGTTTTTAACTTGGGAACTAAACTGTCTTTTTCTTGGAAATTGTCCAACGTAACACTTTTACTCTGCTTTTAATCACTTCAGTTTTTAATGCACTGTTTCACATGTTTATTTTAGCACTGCACAATGTCTGTGTCCTTTGGTAGGTAGCCTTATTGCTCTTTGCAATCTTTACTTCCTCTCTGCTTTGCACCGTTTCTCTACCCGTCAGTTGTCTTGTCGTTTGCTGGCGATACAATTTTTAATCATAACGCTCATATAATTTCTGTAACTATACAAACCATCTCTGTATTATATTAAAATTCACATTATTGTATTGATTTTACAAAACTCAAAACTGTCAGCTACATAAATTAAGTTGCACTTGCCATTCCGAACATTGATTATGAATAAAACGCTGAACGTAACCCTCTTGATTCTGCCTCATCTAATGCTAACCTTTCTCAACCAAATTATAGTTACTGCTAGTCATATCATGTGCATTTATTAGTGTAAAATATTAACTTAATCGTCTTCCTTGTCCTTTGCCAGTTTCACATTCTTACTGGTCTGTCTGTTCCATTAACACCTCTATCATTCCAGGTTCCTATTTTGTTATTGCCTTGTCTTTTCCTGCCGTGGTCATCTTTACAACCTTCACATTAACTACATCCTCTGTTTCATTCGTCTTCATTTTAATACGTTCTATTTGTAGTGCTATTAGTTTTTTCTCTACTGCTCTTTCCCGATCATTCCAGATATACCCCTCTCCTTCTATGGTGATCTTCCTATATCCAACCTTTACTCTATAGCCTTTGCTTATCTCGTGGTTTGTTATTTCCCTGATTACCACCTGGGTTTCACTTTTATTTACAGTCATGTCGTCAATCATAGTAGAAAAGTTGTATTTAAAAGGTGTAAGAGTTAGGTACAGTAATGGTGTAATAAAAAATTGTTTACTGAACAAAACTATTGTTTTTACAATAATTAAACGTTAGTCACTACATGTTATTAGGGCTAAAGAAATCCAAAATCTCCGAATATTACACGTTCCCAATATAATGACAGTTTGTAAATTTTTTTATAAGTAAAAATTCAACTGCACCAGAAGGGAAAACGCATCTTGAATTATAACATAACCAAAATTGAGTAATCTAGGCCGATAAATAACTTGAATAGCACGATGCAAATACATTTTATGCGCGCAAAGAATCAGATTCAACAAAGCAACGCTGCCCTGTATAAGCCCTCGTTGATCATTAGCGAAATTTACCACTGGCATTTCCCTATATTCCGTATGCCGTCAAGACACAGTGTATATTACTAGCATAAGTAAATTAATTAACTCACCTATCTATTAAATCCAAGGTAACTTGAGGCACTAATTTCGAGGTGAATCGCATAACGAACCAGCGCACGGCTACTTTGATCGGCGTGGTAAGGCATGAGGTGAATAGATCTGCAGGTAGATCAGGATTCATCGGCAGTACTTGAGTCGCGCTGCAGGCAGCTAATTGAATACAGTTGCGATAGCAGGGAGGTGTCGGTGCCGTCCCTGGTCTGTTTTGATTTGAGGATTGCTTCAAATAAAAGAGTTGTGTCAGCAATGTATATAACTTGCGTATTTATTATTGCATATCGTGCACCGAGTTACACACAAAAACATGAAAACGCTTGAAGGATAATCGGAAGTTTCAAAACTCTAAGTGGAGTAAACTGTTTCATGGATTATATAAACGGAAGTTTTAACAACCACGAGAACATTGTTTAGATATGGGGGAAGCGTGACGAAAGGTGAACGAGTTATAAATGATAATAATAATTTCAACCAGTTTTTCCATTCGATTCTGAAAACTTCTCAAACTATCTCTGTGTTAACAAAAATTAAAATTTACCTGTACAAACAGCATAAACTTACCCAACACCATAAATAAACAAATTACCTCTAATGTGCTTCTTTTCTCCTTACTATTCACTTACGCATGCAGTAACATATAAATTTTTGGGAATATTAGAATGCATTCCCTATTCTAGCCAATTTTTGATTAATACACTTTGCAAACGTACAGTGTCATTAAAAATTTTCTTTTAATTTAGAAGACAAACAACTAAACATACTGTAAAAAGTAAATTAATCGTTAAGAAATAACCACACAAGCATTCTTCCTTTGCTACACCATAACCAACAAAGCAACTGTGAGAAACACAAAATTAAAAAACTTACCTCGTACTCATTTTCGTGTTGTTGCGCAAATGTTTTGAAAGAATCTACTATAATTCCTGCGTTAGAGCAATCATACACATAGATTGAAGGCGCCCCCATCCAAGATTGCAAATCGTACACTGACAACGGAATGTATTGAGTGTAAGTCTAGAGAGCAGTAAAACACATGTTAAACATTGCCGATTACCGACAACTTATTTAACTTACAGAATTTACATGAACCTGATCAATTTTATGGTAGTGAATGATCTTATATTTGCAGTTTAATGGGTTTCTCACCAATGAGGACTCATTTAGCTTTGAAATTACATTTTGTTAATGTTAAAGAGCGCTTATCTTTATGGGCACAGTTTTCGAATGTTAGCAAAAACTAGGCATGCTTGCAGAGTGAGAAAATCTCAAAGCATTATTTTGAACTGCGTACCCCTTACTTTTGATTCAGTTTGGCCTCAATTTATGAACCAGTTCCTCAAGTACCTATTACATTTCTGACTTTTATCTCTAGTCATAATATGTGATAATAGATAGTACAAATCAATGATGGGATATTCAACAGCAGTTTACTTATTGTACAAAATCCCACAGTGATAACAACTTTGATGAATTAATATCTATGGTTAAGTTACCAGGAGTTTACATAATCAAATTTAAAAAAGGTTATCATGTTTACAAAGGTTTTTGCACGATTGGTAACTTAATACTTGCAAATATTTGTCAATCTATTTGTTGAAGATATTAATCAAAGGATAAAAATAACTGCAAAAATTTGCTTACCTTAAAAATTATTTACTATTAGCATTATTTAACATAAAAACTTGCTAAATCAAGTTAAATTTGACCTCTTTCCAACTCGCGCATTTCTATTGAACGTTCAGTGAAAAATATCCCTGACGTTTCAAGTAAAATTTAAAACATAAATTAAAAGCCAAAATAAATCAACAAAAAACATTGGTTTATTACATAACTCCGACAACATAAAACATACTCTATTAAAGACCCAGATTTCCCCATTGGTGGTAGGTTTTGGAACGCCGTGTCCATTGTAATGGAATAAAACGCGTTCTTCTTTGGCGTTTCTGCGCAAGGATGTGCATAGCTTTTTCACTTCGTCAGTGGTAGGATCTAGAGATTGCTTGTATCTTGCCCGGGGCTGCCAGCGTTCGTATTGCTTCTGTAGGTTAGCCCCTATTGCTTCCAAGGCTTTTGAAGGGGACATCGATAGAGGATCTACGGAATTAAACGTGCAATAGTTCGTATAAAATGATCAAAAAGCGACATACCTATCCAACACTCTAACCTAGCACAAGGTTGTGTTTTAACGATATCTGGAGGGTCTACCCCAACATTCAAGCAGAGCACAAGCGCTACACTGACGGTTTTCATCTAAAACAGTGAGGTTAAGTACCACATTTATAAACTGCCGTATTATGATTTAGCACATACCCTTTCTTTCATTCTCCATGTCTGTGTAAGACAATTTATGCCCTCTATAGCTTCTGTGTGTCTGTTGTGTATAAAGCTAAGGGGTAAGTCCCTGTCAGCGATTTTTTCCTCATCACCTTTTTTAATTTCGACATTTTCCCGAATGTCACCCATTCTTATTACACTCCTTTAATGAGCAGGCAATCAGCACTTTACGCTGTTGCGAGTTTCTACGGAAAATTGTTTATGGGCATATTAATTTAAAAATCACACTGCAATTTTGACACATGTCTAAGTTATGTCGCATTAAACACCATTTTGTCTTTTAAGTACAATCATAGACAAACACCAACGTAACTAGCGACATCTCTCCAATTGTAGCTTAAAATGTTCCTATATGCAAACCGGTAATAAGTGGAAAATTATATTTCGTTAGCTAAGAATTAAACCAACTAATAAAGTGTATAAAAGTCAATATAAAAAAAATTGGTAAAGTGATTTTTCAGAGTTTTTCCAAATTGAAGAACTTATAAGCAAATTTGAATGGTGCTATTAAAAGTCAGCAGTTCGAATTGACAACTGTATTTTTTAATAATAGTATTTTATTGAACAAGCAAATTATGTAGGCAATATTACACACAAGCCGAAGACGAGTATTGTAATCATCCAAGTGTAATACAGCCATTATATGCTGGTCAAATACAATATTTTATTTCTCAACATGGGGATCTCCCTTATTAGGAGAGATAGAGATCTGGTTAAATGGGATGAAATACTCCTCAGGTAAAGTTGCACCAAACCAATGTAGAAGTTTACGAGCTGTAGCAAAAAAAGTGAATTTTTGACTTTATCATTTTTTTAAATAACTCGTCTATTTTAAGAGGAAGTCGAATTTAATTTGCACATTCTTAAGGCACTTTTTTAATAGAAATCTAGTGGTGTGTTCAGATTCTTGACTTTGACAAGTGTGAGCATCGATTGTGAAGTTTGCCGATTGAAGGCTTTGTAAACAAGAAACAGTCTTAGAAATTGCTTGTTTAAATTTGACATTAACTTTATTTTGTTTGTAATTTATCTGTTAAATAAGAAACTAAATAATACAATAAAATATAAATTACTGATAAAATCTTAAATTAATTGGCAATTTATTATGACATGATATTTTCTGTCTTGAAGCTGCTTAGTAACAGTGATACAATTGTTATGTTGTCTTGTTAAATTGTGTGTCCCAAAAATTCAACCAAAACTACTTAAGTGTACTTAAACCGGTATCCAGAACGAAGACAACTTCATCTGTCTACTCACAGAAATTTAAGGCTAAATTTAATAGATTACATTTAGTAAGCCGCAGGCGCGTGCTGGCCCGCCTTGTTACCAGGCATTTCTCGATAGGCCCTGAGTTGCCAAGTCCTGGGACTATTCTTACAATGGTGTATTCTTTAAAAAAAAATTAATTATCAAACTGGATGGAACAAATTATAGTCACTATAGTTAATGATGTTTGCCAACTGTGGCCTCAGTTATCGTAAAGAAATTTTGAAAACGTTGTGAGACAGCTACAGCTAAAGACTACGATCAAGATGAACAAGGACAAGAAAGTCTTGACTAGCCAAAGTAGGCCATGAATTATGCAAAATTACTAAAAATCGAACAAGAAATGCACAACAAACTCAGCTTGATTCTAAAAATTTCTCATAACCGATTTATAGCACCAAACGTACTAAAACAATTGAAAAGTATGTGTTTTTTAATGGAATAATATGAGTTTGATTAACAATAACATTTATTTTAAAATTGTTTTATGTATTTTTTATTTTTTAAAAGCTACTGTTGGAAAGTTCTTTTATTGTAGTTTTCAACTGTTTAATGAAATTCATATTATTCCATTTAAAAAAATCTGGTGTGATACACTCACACAACTTCCTTTTACAGTGATCTTATAATTGACCAAAAATTTGATTTTTAATTTTTAAGCATTTGTCAAAATTTTTCACAAGTTAGAAATTCTACAAAAACGGTACAAAATAGAGCATAAGTGCAAGAGACAAATTTTCGACAGAATTTTAAGCTGAATTCAAAAATGTAATAATATACCGGGTGTTCTATTTAAAATATATATATATATTTCAGCTCAAAAGGCCTTAAAGGCCCGTGGCTATAATTTTCCTCCATTCAATCCTGTTGGTTGCCAATCTCTCCCATCTGTCTGCTATCCCCATATTTGTTAAGTCTTGTTTTACTGCTTCCAGCCATTTCTTTGTCGGTCTTCCTCTCTTGTTTCTTCCCTCTGGTTCTATTTCAAGTATTTTCTTTGGTGTTCTGTTCTGACTCATCCTTGTTATGTGACCTAACCATCTCAATCTTCCTTGTTTAATGGTTTTAATTATGTTCGCATCTTTATAAATATCATACACTTCTTTATTTGTTCTTCTTCGCCATTCATCTCCTTCTTTTACACCTCCATAAATTTTCCGTAAGATTTTCCGTTCCCATCTTAATAGTTTGTCTTCCGTTGCTTGTGTAAGAGTCCATATTTCACTACCGTAAGTCACTGATGGTTTTATGATTGTTTTATATACTTTTACTTTCACTGATTTTGACACTAATTTATTATTCATCACTACATTTAACACTGTGTGCATACGTGTGCCCACCGTCATTCTCTTCTCAATTTCTTCCATTTCTTTTCCTTTGGTGTTTATTTCTGTTCCCAGGTATGTGGTAGACATAACTCTCTCAAACTCGTACTGTCTTTGTTCGTTGTTCACTATACGTAGTGGGTCATTGTTTGTATGGTTAGAGTTTAGAATCATATATTTGGTCTTGTCTTCATTGATAACTAGTCCGAATAATTTTGCTTGTTCCTCTAGTTTTTTAAAGATGTTTTTTAGGTCCTCTCTCGTTCTTGTCAAGATGGTAAGATCGTCCGCATATGCTAATATTTGACTGTGGCTGTTAAGTATATTTTTATTGCTTGATATTCTGCTGTTTCTAATAATATGTTCTAATGCGATATTAAAGAGAGTTGGGGACAATGGATCTCCTTGTCGCAGGCCTTTTTGTATTTTAAATGTATCTGATGTTATCCCATTAAATCTAACCTTGCTATCTGTTTTTGTTAGAGTCATTTTTATAAGTTTAACCAAGTATTCTGGAACCTGCATTTCTTTTAATGACCTCATGAGCTGTATTCGGTTCACTGAGTCATATGCTTGTTTAAAGTCCACAAATAAAGCATGAATTTGAGTTCCTTTTACTCCTACTTTTTCTTGGATAATCTTTATTGTGAATAGGTTGTCAGTCACGGATCGTTGCTCTCTAAACCCAGATTGATATTCTCCTATCTCTTTATCTATTATATTTTTTAATCTGTTGTTCAATAGAGTAGCCAAGATTTTGTACGCTACATTCAGTAGGGAAATTGGTCTATAGTTTTCGCAAAGTTGTTTTTCGCCTTTCTTGTGAATTGGGACTATCAAGGCTTCTCCCCACTCTGTCGGCATTTTATGTGTATTCCATATCTGTGTTATAAGGTCCAGCATTTTGTTATTCAGCCATTTTCCCCCATACTTCAATAGTTCTGACTGAATTTCATCAGTTCCTGGGCTTTTATTATTTCTTAACTTATTTATAATTGCTGTAATCTCTTCCAAAGTGGGCTTGTTGTTTTCCAACTCTGCTGAATTGTCAGCTACCTCATCTTCTAGTTTATCACCTCCCGCCTCTCTTTGGTCTTGTTCTACCTCTGTAATTTCCATATAATGTTCTCTCCATCTTTGTGCTATTTGTTTTTCTCCAGATATAAGGTCGCCTTGCTTGCTTTTCAAAAATATCTGCTTGCCTTGGTACTTCCTTTTACTGGTATAGATTTTCTTGTAAAAATTTTTTATGTCTCTCCTGTTATAATCATCTTCTATTCCTTTTATAAGCTCCAAGTAATATCTTCTTTTTTTCTTTCTGTATAATTTTTTGAGGTCTTTTCTCTTCGTTTTAACGTCATCGCTTTGCATTTGATTTTGGCTCATTGCTTTTTGTTTGATTATTTGTAAATCTTGCAGAGCCTTCACACATTCTTCATCAAACCAAGGGCTTTTCTTCTGACTTGTGTTTTGTAAATTTTCCTTTGCTGTTTGTTTCAGGACAGTTTTAATTTCTACCCAGGATTTTTCTACATCTTCTGATACTCTTAGTTTGGATATTTCTGTGTTGATTTTGTTTTCATACATGTTTCTAACTTCCTCATTTTCATGTAACTGTAATTGTAATTTTTCTATACCTTTTTTGTTTATTCTGGGTTTGTGATTGACCTTAGCTTTTATAACTGCTTTCACCAGGTAATGGTTTGATGCTATTTCTGCTCCCCTACGGCATTTGATATCATAAACTATACTTTGATGCTTTTCTTCAATTAATAAATGATCAATTTGATTTACTGTAGAGCCATTGGGGTGTAGCCAAGTTCCTTTATAAATTTCTTTATTTGCCTTCACTGTTGACATTAATCTTAGGTTTTTGCTAATTGAAAATTGAATCAGCCTATGGCCATTATCATTGGTTTCCAAGTGCTTGCTATGTCTTCCTGCAACCGATCTATATTGTTCTTCTTGGCCAACTTTGGCATTAAAATCTCCAATTAGAATTTTAATATCATATTTTGGGATAGCATCATAAAGTTGCTCTAGCTCTTCATAAAATTTGTCTTTGTCTTCTTCTACTGTGTCTTCGGTCGGGGAGTGTATGTTTATTATGGTAAATTTCCTTATTGGTCCTTTTATTCTGATGTGGCTAAGTCTTTCGCTCTTAACATTAAAATCTATTATGCTTTCTATTCTTGTCTTTGCAATCATAAACCCTGTACTTAATCTGTTCTGTTTTGCCCCTCCATTTACAAATATGTAATCTTTTAACTCAATCTCTGCTTTATCTCTTAAGTTTGTTTCTTGAAGTGCCAAAAAATCGATTCGATATAATTTGCATTGATTTTCTAACTGTTTCAGCGCTCCTTCATAGTTTAACCCAGTAACATTCCATGTACCAATTATAAATTTTTCTTTTTGTACTTTGTTCATTTCTGTGGTTAATTTTTCATGTTCTAAATTCTTGTTCTTGTTTTTTTGTTTTCTTTCGTATGCCATTTTCATTGCCTGGTCTGTTACCTTGAGACTGTCCAAAGTATTTGTCACTATTTAAAATAGGAGTTAATAAAAAAATAGAAAAAAAAACAAAAGAAACCCATTTTAGAAGTATTCAACTGGAAAATCACCGATCTCATATCAATACACATTAAAAATGTAATAAAAATGTAAAGTTTGAAAAAAATCATTAAGCAGTTTTTGAAAAAATCGAAAAAAACTGAAAAATCACAAGAGTAAACACCTACTTTCGGTTATGCGATTTTCTTCAAAAGCTTGGTGTCTCATCTACATAGGACACAAAACTTATATATGAAGTTTAAACGCCATACCTCTTTTTGTTTATGAGGTATTCTGTTCACAGATACACAGACCACTGAAAAAATGAAAAATTTTCGGGATCAGGGGACTCTAAAACGTGAAGATCTGTTGAAAACTCAATTTCGAATTTTTGGGGTGAATCCAATACTTCCTTTTACGATATCGTAAAAGGAAGTAAAAACAGTTTTCATTTGTTTTAGTACGTTTGGTGCTATAATTTGCCCATGAGAAATTTTTGGAGCCAAGTGGAGTTTGTTTTGAATTTCTTGTTCGATTTTTAGTGATTTAGGGTAATTCATGGCTTACTTTGACTAAAAAAAATTTTTAATTTTGAAAAACAATAAGTTTCACATTTTAAATTTAAGAATGCTATCATAAAGCACTTTTAGTGCTGATTTCTAATATCTAACAATATACGGGGTGTTCCATTTAAAAAACCAAAGTTGTGTATCACTACGTAAAAATAGGAGGCCACGGCTTAAATTGTTTTACGGAAATTTGTAGGCTGTATCGCTATATACTGGCATTTAAAACAAAAGAAAGTTCTTTCCGATATCTGTATTATTAACGAAGTTAAGAGCTGTCTAGTGATCTATAAACACCCTGTATATCAATATTTAGTTCTAGTACTCCTAGTTGTATTTTGCAAAATAAAATATGCTTAACCTAACTATAAAAAATTTATTGGTTCTTGTTATCCGATAAAATATTCTACATAAGGTTAGAAGTGCAATTTTGTAATCAGTTTCGACGGGATTGCGATTTTGGCTACTTGCGCGCCATCTTTTGGCGACTACTGGACAAAATCATCTGGGCACCCTGTTTGAATAGTCCCATTACTACTGTTCATATTCAAGACATGTTACATTTATAAAACATTTTGTTGGAAAATGTTTATTTTCGTATTGCTTTTAAAGTTAATACGGAATGTGTACCTGCAGTTGTGTAAAATATTTTTAAATCTGTACGATGGTAATGGTACTTTTCGGTGTATTGAACATCCCTACTATAACAGTTCAGTAAAGTAAAAAATTCAGATTGGCTGCTATGCAACTTCATTAAGGCGTTCAGGCAAATTTACAACAGTTCAAATTTACAATTTTTATTAACAAAAATAAAACAATATCTATATACAGGTTTTTATTTCAGCAATGTCAAAATTTTAAAACATCACTAAGTCAAACAATACTATAATTAGTCTTCCTCCTCTTCAGCAGCAGCGCCACCAGCACCCTTGCGGAGGTTCTTCCTCTTAACGCGACCTGGACGGCCGCCACCGAAGGGCGACTTCAGGGAGAAGTCAATGTGCTTCTGAGAGTCCAATCTGACAATGAATGAGGGGATGTTCACCACTTGCTTACGCACTCTGAAAGATAAACTCAAATAAATTGTGGTCTTCCTAAAGACAAGAAAAATAATAATAATATAACAATTGTCGCCTCGCGGGTACCTCACTATGCTATTAAGAAGCACAACAAGGGCATAAGAGCTGGTGTCATTTCTCTTCGAGTATCCTGTAGCACTTGCCAAGCATTGAATTTTGCTTGACCCGTGACTCTAGGCTCGCTTAAATTATACATAAAATATTCACAAGAAAATATGTTACCTGACGCATCACCAAGTAACTTTTGCAAGACATTCGACTAGTTTACACTAGTCGAAGTGGCCTTGTTGACAAATTTCAAGGCATTAGACGTAAATCTAAGTGGCCTTTGTGAATAATAATCCTTCCAAGAGTAAGCAAATCATTACCGAATGTGTCGCTGTCTGATTAAAACACGAGCATGATGGATGGATTTCGCAAGTCCCAGTTTGAATACTTGAGTTTGCAGGCGTCGCTCCAAGAAATCTTCGATTTTCAGACCCAATACGTAATCGAGCTTCATTCTGCTTTCATCCAACACTCCAATACGTACGAGACGACGAAGGAGGGCATTACCTGGAAACAGAAACCGACTTTAATAAAAAGTTGAAAGTAGAAAATGTCTGAATCGTAGTGGTACAATCAATAAAAATTGTCTCTTTCATTTTCGGCACAGACACAACCATAAATAGATTTACGCTGCTTCCTATGAAGAGTTTTATCTGCCCCTATTTACAGATTTTCTGGCACTCGTTACGAACATAGTAGTTTGTAAGAGCGTGGCGTTTGGGGCGTTGAGATTATGATTAAAACCTTCCGTACCTTCAAACAAACGTTTCTGGTCTTTCTCCTCCAGCGTGAGAAGTTCTCTGGCAGCTTTACGGATTTTGGCCAAGGTGTACTTCACGCGCCATACTTCACGTTTGTTGCGAAGACCATATTCGCCGATGATCTTCAATTCCTGGTCAAGACGTGCCTTTTCATAGGGACGCCTGGGCGTGACGTATGTTTTGGAACATACTGTGGGGATCCTACCGTTTACCATTGTGGAGAGGTTTTACTGTTGAAAGAAGCCTTACTTTTAGTTACATTACTCGTTCGAAAAACACGTGGTTATATAACCTAATTTTAAAATGTTCGATGTAACCTTGTCATGAATCAGATAAGCTACAATGTTCTTTCTGGGATTAATCAAGGTGCTGCTTTAGCCTTAGTTGATTAGGATTGATTTGATGATACTCAAATATCCTTGCCCAAAAACTAAGGCACACAAATCTATTAAAATATTGAACATCCGACCACTAAATACAATGGAATACGTATAGAAATTTAACACGAAGCAATATTTTGTAGATTTACCACGTATTTAATGTTAAATAGCAAATCAATCAACACAATTTAAAATCAGAAGACGTTTAACTTACCACCACATCCACTTCGAGTCGATGTTGTACAATGAAAGAAAGCGGAAGCGTCGGCTTGCTACAATCTACTTTTTCATTCCCCTTCTACTTCTCAGCGCATGGCAAGTGCGTTTTGTTAAGAGAGAGACAAATATATAGGAACCGCCTAAAAGAGATAAAGATAGACAAGGAACTGTACTGTTTGATCAGAATTCGGAATGTATAATTACGGAACGTCTACCAGCACAAACGTGTTGAAATGAAATAACCAAATATAGTCTATTTTTTTGCTTTATGATTCAGAGCAGGCTTTGCATTTATATTATTTTAGCAGTGTACAACAGTTTAGTTACAAAATATAACTAATGTCAAAATCCAGGTCGCCGGGATTGTCAAGTTGACACTTCAGCAAATTTTAATAAAATGCCACGAAAAAGCAGTATTAGGTAATAGTAAAACCAAAGAGGCTATAAAACACGGTTCTACTAATATAAGAGATATCAATGGTAACTTAAGGCTAGTCCAGCGCTTTGTTAAATTGGAAATTCTAAGTTAGGTATACAACCCAACATGCTTCTATTAAACAAGGAAGGGTTGCTATAGCTTTCTAAATCCTCACTGACGTTTCCAACCATTACCCTTATCTATGAGCCGCTTAACTTTTATAGTTAGCCTACTTAATGACTTATTTGAGAAAACCAAATCAAAACTTTCTCAGTACCCCGAAGTGTGTCCAGTGTTACTGTGTGCATATTGCTTTAGTAGTTATCGTGATAATAGTGCTGTATTTGTGAAAATCAAAATGGGACGAAATATTATAAAAAAGAAACGCAAACTCAGTGGTGCTAAGAAAAGTAGACGGTTACTAATGAAACGCATCTGGGAAGCTCGGTAAGTTGTTTTTTCTGTTGTATGCAGGGTTGGAAGAAAGCTAAAAAAATATAAACAAATCATAAATACACTTATGAACCAACTTTTCAAGAAAAATTCAATGGCGGAAACGGATTTTCAGTTTTTTCAGTTTTTTCGAGTCATGCGTGAAAACTCAAATTTGCTAGATTGTATTAGGGTTTTTAGACCTTTTTACATAGATTTCAGAGCGATAGTATTTTTTTATTTTCGCCGTCAATTTTGAGTTATAACATAAACTTGTGTTTTTTAAATAGAAAACGTAGTAGGCGTTGACTTTATTAAAAATGATGTTTTTCAGGCTTTCAAAATATGTATACTTCACTACACTTATTTTTGAAAATAACCAAGTTATCACTAAAAAATTGTATAATTTCGGAAATATAGTGTGCCATGAATATTTAAAAATAAATAAATAATAGATTATAATTTGAAAATCCGTTGAAAACTCTAAATCTCAAATTATAATTAATAGTCCTAATAAAGAAGGCGAGAATATCGCTATTTTTAGTTTATTGAAGCAAGTCCTATACCGATGGTATGGGAAAGTAAAACACACGTTTACGTTATAACTCTCACTGAAATCTACGTAAAAAGATCTGTAAAAAAGAACTTGAAAAGACAGTAATCAAAAATTAATCAAGCATTGAAATGTTTCATTAAACTGTCAAAATAATTTAAAACTTGTTACTCAAAATACATGTTTTAATAGTGTGTACGCAATGTTTCTTTTTAGCTCCGTTGCTCCCATTTCAAAACCACCCGATGAACAAGTTTTATCGAACGAATGGATGGATATTTCAATTGATACTGAAATTAAGAGTCGTTTTGCCGAAGAAAATAGAAAAGAAACTGTTTCTGATGCTGACGAAGAAATGGGAATGGAATTAGTTGAAGAATTGTACATAGAAACACATGTACCGACAGAAAACAATTCCTTTACTCTTACTGGGCGAAGAATTGTCGACATACAGTATTTGTTTCAGCAAGTGCAAGCAATTTCGCACCCAGGATTAGATTGCAATGTAACAAATTTGGACATAATTAGTGAAAGCAGATTGGGATTACGAAGCATTTTAACATTAAAGTGTAAAATGTGTGGTATTGTGGAAAAAGTATCAACCGAGAATCCAAATGCAGGATCAAATGTGAACATGCTAGCTGTGTCGGGGGCCTTGTCGGTAGGAATCGGATATAGCCAAACAAACGAACTTTTGTCTGCAATGGATATTCCCTGTATGGTGGATACTACATACCAAAAATATTTTGAAAAGTTATCCACCGAAATAAAAAGTGCTGCGTGGGAAAAAATAGCTGCTGCTGCGAAAGAAGAAGCTGAACTGGCAAAAGCTGCAGGAGAAGTAAATGAAGATGGCATTCCAATTATTACTGTTGTTGCAGATGGTGCCTGGAGCAAGCGGTCCTACAGGACAAATTACAACGCAGCATCTGGGGTTGTAAGTATTACTATTAGTAAATGTGGATATAAATAATAATACTTTTTGTTTCAAACCATTTTCAGGCGTGTGTAATTGGAGCTAAAACCAAAAAAATACTGTTTTTGGGCATACGCAATAAATATTGTACGGTTTGTGCGAAAGAGGCATATTATAAAAACAAAAGTGCCTGACCACGTATGCTATAAAAATTGGACCAGTAGTTCGACAGCTATGGAATCTGATATTTTATTAGAAGCATTTAAATGTTCTATTGACATGCACGGCTTAATTTATGGACGATTAATTGGCGACGGGGATAGTAATGTTTACACTAAATTAATTAGTGCATCTCCATATGGACCAACTTTCCACATAGGAAAAGTAGAATGCAAAAACCACTTACTGAGAAATTATATGTCCAAATTGTCAGATTTAAAATCTAATACAGCATACAACATACGGGCAAGAAAAATGGTTTCGGAAAAAAATGAAAAATTACGTTTAGCAGTCTCTGGGGCAGTCCACTACTGGTGCAAGAGTGAAGCAGACTTCAAAGAAAAAATTATAAATTTAAAGAGTAACATATTAAATGGTCCGCATCACGTCTTTGGCGATCATGGCATGTGTCGGGACTATTTTTGCGATGAAGAAAAAAGGAAAGCAAAAACAGAAGCTGGCGAGGTATGTTCATATTACACGTATACAAAAGTGTTTTAATTACTTTCTGTTACTTACCTATTGTTTCTATTTAGGAAAATCAAATCCCATATTTGAAAGAAACTAATATTTATGAAGAAATAATGAAAAGAACTGGGAGAATCGAAAACAACTCTTGGAGCTTAGTACACAATATGGACAATAACCTCGCCGAATCGTACAATTCCATAGTCGCTAAATTTGTAGGCGGCAAGCGAATTAATTTTTCGTTAAAAGGGTCATATGAAACTCGGTGCACTGGTGCTGCTCTATCTTTTAATAGTGAAGGAAACTACCACGAAATTGTTCAACGCCGAATAAATAAATACGGACCTGGAAAATTCACAGCAGATTATTGCCAAAAGATTAAAAAAAGAAAAATTAATAACAGCAAAAGAAAAGGTGAGTTATTTTATTTTATTATTACCTCTTTTTTTAGAAACTAATAGTTTTCAGGAAAAACGTCATGAAGTTGCTGGGCCTGATGCGAACTACGGCGTTAATGTGGACGACTATCCGGATATGGACCAAGCAACGTATGAAAACGAAAAAAAAATGTTTTTGGAGAAAATTTACAAAATGGACCCAAAACAACTGGAAATTGATACTCGTGAGCAAGCCCTGTCAGAATTATGGAAACGAGAGCGCAAACTACGTCTTACTGCATCCAATTTTGGTAGAATTTGTTGTATGCGTCAACGACATCAACCGCAAAAGCTGTAGAAGCTTTATTGTATTCTACATTTTTTGGAAATGAATACACTGCATATGGCCAAGAAAATGAAAAAAATGCTGTCGCTGCATTTGAGGCCATGTACGGCATTAAAACAAAAATTATAGGACTTTGTATTGATACAGAAAAGCCGTACTTAGCTGCAAGTCCAGATCGACTTACAGATAATAATAATGCCATACTAGAAATCAAATGTCCAGCGACTTGTAAAAATTGTACACCACAAGAGGGGGTTTTAATGAAAAAAATTAAATTTTGTACTTTAGAAGGGGCGAATCTAAAATTAAAAAAGACGCATAAATATATGTATCAAGTGCAAGGCCAGCTACATATAGCAAATAAGGACGTATGCTATTTTGTAGTTTGGACCCCTAAAGGCGTCAGAGTTGAAGAAATTGCAAGGGATAAAGTATTCTGGGAAGAGATGTCTAAAAAATTAGAGAAATTCTATATGAGTTCCTTGCTTCCAGAAATTATAGATCCACGTCGACTTAGGAATTTGCCTATGCGGGATTTATATCTCAAGTTTAAATAATAATAAATTTTATGTAGCTATATATATAAATATGTAATAATACAAATAAATACACTTTTTAAACAGCTAAATGCAATCTATAATATTTAGTACCTACTGTAAACAAATTTTAAAAAATATAGTGTTCTAAACCACTATTTCATACAAAACTAATTGTTGCAATAAATGTTTTTGTAATAGTTAGAAATTCATTTCAGTAATAAATAAATGTACAAATACAGTTTGAAGCAATGCCAAACATTTAAATTACTCTTGGCAATTTTTGCTTACTTACTAGGTACCTGCAGTTGAACCCTTATAATCGGATTATCCCAAAATACTGCAAGCACTGTTGAAACTAGCAGCGCCAACTTGTAAAGTTGTAAAGGTGGCAAAACTCTGAACTACTGAACCCAATTTGACTAAATTTTCTAATTCAAGAGATCCATTTTTGTCTCCATTTATTATTATTTGCAAGGTGGGTGTTTTCCAGAAAATAAGTAACGTACCGTATTACCATTTCCTGCAAGGTTTGTTGACTTACAATTAGTTTTGCAACAGTTATGAACTCTTTTGGTTTTTTGGATGTAACACAATTTAAAAAATAATTTAATCCAATTTTATTATAATAGCACCCTCATACATTAAATTGCGCATCTACTGACGTTTAGTTTATTGAAATCGGTTAATAAATAAATGCATATTATGATCCAGAGTTTTCAAATACGTTAATTTTACTAGTTTTTATTAATAATTGCGTTATTAATTCGAAATTTAAAAAGAAAATATAATAGCACCATTCCTCCTTCAATGACGAATACTTTGATGTATGACAAAGTATACTTTGAATTATTTATAACCGTCTATTTTTATCCAGAAAATTTTGTATATTTAATGCGGACACTGGAGGACCCTTAAGTAAAACAGCCATCATTGGAAGAATTGGTCAAATCTTCGATGTAAGTATTAAGAATTAAACAGATATAACATTTCTAACATTTTTTTATAATGCTAGATTTCGATTGCAACACAGAAATCGAAACGAAGCAAAATCACAACTCCAGCAATAACCGAATGATAATATGATTAAAGAAAAGGAAGAAGAAAATTTGGAATTTTTTACTTTCGATAATTTATTGCTGTGTGCAAAGGAGGAACTGAATTATACTGGGAGTCGTTTAAAATTATACTACACATTAACAAATATGGGATATAAATACAAAATTGTGAATGGAAGAAAATTGTGTGAGAAGAGTCATATCATTTCGGCGGATTGCCTTTTAAAGGAAATATTTACAATTTCGAAATTATAGTGAAAAATGTATATTCATGTTTTTGGATGAAACTTTACCAGGATGTGACTTACTGTTGGACTCGGACAATAATGACAGGGGCTATCATAAGTGTATCAATGGTGACATTTTTAGGCAATGTTGAAAAACAGTTAATCCCTGCTTTGGCCAAATTGAATGGTAAATGTGTGTTAATTATGGATAATGCACCATATAATTCGGTTCTTATCGATAAACCACCCAATTTCTCGTCCAATAAACTACAAATACAGGAATGGTTAATTAAAAGTGACGTACAATTTGATGACAAAATAATAAAGCGACAATTATGGGAGTTTAATTTTACTTTACATATTGACCAAAAGCAATACTAATTGACAAAAAACGACATGGGCATGAAGTTCTTAGATTACCTCCGTACCACTGTCAATACAATCCAATTAAACTGGTATGGAGTTTATGTAAGAACTATTATAATAAGGACATAAATTCTCAGCCTCCCTCAAAAGACATAATTGCTAATTTATGGCTTAAATCTCTATCACTGTGTACAGCAAACATATGGAAAAAAACGTTGAACACTGTGAACTACTAATATAAAGTGACTGGGCAAAGCACATTGTTAAAGTGACTGGGAAAAACACATTGTTAAATTGGTGTGGATGATTTACCTCATGTTATTATTAGGTTGGAAGAATCTGATACAGAATCGGAAGACGAGTTGTATTCCTCTTCTGAATCAGATTCTGGAGGATTATCCTGAAGTGTATCCATCTAAATTCTGGTAAATTATGTCTCTGAAAATGGTTCTACCAGAGTATTTTGTATTATCTCTTTATTTTGAAATGCCTGTTATATGTGTAGCATAAATAATAACTTGTACAACACAGTTCTACAAACAAAAATCATCAGCAAATTATTAATAATATATTTTTTTCTATAGCACATGTTAAAGTGTGCTTTTATCAACTCAAAACAAAAGGTCAAGTTTTACTTTAACAGCAAGGGTAGATAAAGTAGCACTTTAACATCAAGGATAGATAAAGTAATTTAATTTTCTAACTTTTGTTTAAATTAAATATGACAGCTTCGTATTATCGTAGCAACCCAATCTAGCTACTGACATTTTGAAATGTGATTGACTGTCATTATTTTCTTTTGAAATTGTTAAAGTTCTTGCTATATAAAAAAATATTGTATTATACACGACGATAAAGTTATTTCTATCCACTCTTGAATCATTAACGTCTCGACTGCGTCTCGACGTTAAACGATTCACTCGTGGATAAAATTTAACTTTATCGTCTTGTATAATAAATTACTATATTTTTACATTAGTACATAAAAGATAGATGTCTAGAAATTTTATGACGTTTCTGTACAGTTAGATATCAGTCACGCTTAAATAAACGTACTTAAAATAAAGCAATACCTTATTTAATGTCAATGGTTCAGTAATTTTAGCTCTTATTAAGTATAATAGTGCTTATAAATTAACACATTGACAGTTCTAATGGTTTTTGACATAACTAGTGTTTTTTCCTTTGTCACTAACTACCTACACTGTTACAAAAATGCAAATGCAAAGCCTGCTCTGAATCATAAAGCAAAAAAACAGACTATAACTGCTTTCTGAATTTATTAATACCCGCATGTTACCAACAATTATATTTTAGTTGTTCTCAGAATGTCATTTTTTGGCAGTGGTCTATTATATTTTAGATATCACAACGATATGAAAATGTAGAATTTGTATTAATTAAATTAGAAACATTGAATAAATTAACGCAATTATTAAACTTGTTTAATGCCTTTTATATTAGTTGCAAATTCTATTAAATGGTGGCCATGGTTCACGATCTGTTTTCCGCAATGATTGTAAACACTTTCAGCTGCATCTTTTTTAATTTAAAAACCAAATCATAAATTGCTAAACAAAAAACTATACAAAAATTATTATCTCTACACGCATATGAGTAGGAAAACAACCTTGCGGTAATATTTTCTTAATTTTAGTATGGATTCAATTGCAATATTTATCTTTTGTACGGTTTTCATTAATAACTTATATACCGCGTGCTGACTTACGCGAAGTAGCATAGGAATTTTAGTGTTAATTCTTAAATGTTAAATGATTTGCTTCCCAAATTATTTTGTGGATAAAAGCATTGCATCTATACACTCTAACGTTTATTAAACTTCTTCCTGTGCAGGGCCGGAGTGGCCCACCGGGACACCGGGAAATTTTTTGGTGGCCTGCCCCGGGCAGGCTTACTTTGTCAACCACTCAAGTTGAATGTGAATATATTAATAGTTATTTACCTAACAAGTTCGGGAAGTTAATTTTCCCGAATGAGCACTTTGTTTGCAGCACGACCGAAGGGCGTGCTGCATGTAGTGCGAATTCGGGAAAATTCTTCCCGAAAGAGGTAGGTACAATGTTTTTTGTAACAAATAACTCAAAATATTTAAAAAAGTTAAAAAAATATTATTTAGTGTTTTACAACTTTACTGAGTTGGCAGCACAAATTACTAAATTTTTATACGTATCCTAGCACCTGTTAGCTTTTGTTGACGTTTACAGCGCCCTTGGAACACACAATTGCCATAGTTTTTGTGGGAAAGTAAAAAACACCCCGGTGCGGGAAAAGTCATTTTCGGCGCATCGGGAATGACCGGGAAATATGAATTTTGAAATCATGAGTGCAAAAAACCCGTTTACGCAGTTGTTTGTGTCAGGATTATCTAGACGCTTTCATGTTGATGACATGTGAAAGAGATGTTTTAAGAGATTTGGACAAACTTCTAAAAAAAGTTTACTCTTTTAAATACATACTAATATTATATATTCTACTGTATTGCGATTGAGCCCATATTTCTTTATAATGAGTCATTCCCTTATTGTCGTTTTTAAATACATGTGCATAAAAACCAGTTGCATTTTTCAGTTTTTTACTTCCTTTTACAATAAAGGAAGTATTGGATTCACCCCAAAAATTCGAAATTGAGTTTTCAACAGATCTTCACGTTTTAGAGTCCCCTGAACCCAAAAAACATACTTTTTTTTTTTATTGGTCTGTCTGTGTTTCTGTCTGTGTGTCTGTCTGTGAGCAGAATATCTAAAAAACGAAAAGAGCTATGGCGTTGAAACTTCATATATAAGTTTTGTGTACTATGTAGATGAGACAGCAAGCTTTTGAAGAAAATTGCATAACCGGAAGTAGGTGTTTACTCTTGTAATTTTTCAGTTTTTTTCGATTTTTTCAAAAACGGCTCTAACGATTTTTTAAACTTTACATTTTTATTACATTTTTAATGTGTATTGGTGTGAGATAGGTGATTTTCCAGTTGAATACTTTTAAAGTGGGTTTCTTTTGTTTTTTCAATTTTTTCTATTAACTCCTATTTTAATTAAAACACCCAGTATATTATTACATTTTTGAATTCACCTTAAAATTCTAGAGAAAATTTTTCATGTTGCTGCTATGCGCTTCTTCCATTATTAAAATAGTTTATGATGAATTAATAAATTGGTAATGAATTATTTCAATTTCAATCTATATAAATAAAAATCAATTGAGGCATGTATGGTACATCATCGCTTGAGAAAGGCTCGACTGATACGGCTCTTTTTTTTTGTTGTGTTTGTAATTGTCAGGACAAGGTTTGTATAAAAGAAAATTTTGGGAAAATCCACCGGAAAAATCGGAAAATCAAAAATATGATTTTATATGGTATTTTTGTTTTGAGAAAAATGGGAAAATCGGAGTGGAAAACTCGGAAAATTCGGAAAACTCGGAAAATTAGTAAAAATCTATTTTTTTCAGGATGGAAAAACCGGAATAGAACAATGGAAAAGTCATGTTCCCAATTGAACTCAGACAATTCGCATAGGTTCACATAATATTATACCCGGGCAACGCCGTAGGTCACAGCTAGTTTGAAATATTTGACACCTCTTGACAGTTCTAAATTTACGAGGGGCACCAATACGTAAAGCTCAAAATCACTTAGTGAAAAATAGCAGTGGTGCCAACATACTGTCAGTTTGACAGTGTGGATGTCAATTAAATGGATAATATGTTGATATTTCTAAGGGGCAGTAAGTTACAAACACTTTTTAAATGTTTTTTTTCAAAATTTTTCTCAAGTAATTGTACTAAAGTTTTACATCCTTCAATAATAACGAAATTTAATGCTAATTCAAAAAATTAAAGTGTTATTAGTTGTGCTTTTTTCAAGCGTTTGGAATTAAATATTGGTGTGTGATATAAAACTAAATACCAACGAACTTCTATTTCAAATATTTTTTTATTAAATGGATATTTACTGAGATAATACTCTATTTTTTGCATCCTTTGTATGCAGGGTTATTCAATTTTGAGGCTCACCAGTGGGATTTCGAAAACGGTAAGAGATACAAAGTCGGTTACATTGGAGCAAGGCTGCATATTCTAATGTTGAATAAGGTTTAAAAAAATGGACCTAGCAGTCTTAATTTTCGAGTTATATAAATAATAGATATTTTCGTTGTATCATTATAAGTCGATTATTATGTTATTTAGAACAAACTTATCTTCACATTATTGGGACAGTTTTTTAAGATTAAAATATACAGAGACATCTGAAGACCACGTGACCATTGAATACTTTTAGCAACTACCAGACCTGAGAGTAGCAGTGGTGTACCAACTATTAAAAAATCTGTAAAGGACTTTACTCAAAACTTCCCTCGTAAGTGGACATTGTGACACTCAACAATTTAAAAAATCAAAGTAAAATAGGGGTAGAAATATCTTTGCTTTCGTAATGATACTGAAACAACAAAAGGAAACACTTGGTAATGCGAATTAAATCAATTTTAAATTAAAAAAATATTATTGACGATGAGATTCGAACTACAGCGCTTGCGAACGCGAATTTAAATCCGGGAGTCTTATTCATTGGCCCATCGAGGACCTCTTCGGCTTTGCGATACGCGGCTGATATATTGTTAAAACTTTTTTACTCTTTTACGACATTACCCTGTATCTATTGGGTCCCGTTTTCGTTAAGTGGCCTGACCTAAAGTACATTTTTTTTCTATAATAATTTTCAAGGTCAACTTTCTAGGGGATAAGTTGCATTTCTGCAGGATCCCTAGTTTTAATAATGTTGGTACGTAGATTTTTAGTTCTTTTTTTCCACTAAAAAAATGATTTGTCATTTTGACAGCTATGTCATAATAGTGGGTAAAACGAACAGCATAGTAAAATATTGCAAATTTATAAATTATTAAACTTACAATATTTGAAAATAATGAACATTTGATTCTATGTAAAAAAATGACATTTGTCAAGAGTTCAAATTAAGTAACTTTGACATTCAAAATTGACACAACCATAATTTTGAAAAACTTCTACCAACACGAAGTATAAAAATTTTCTAGCGTTTTACTCACATATCTACCAACATTGTAACACTTTGACAGTTATTATAGAAAAAAAAAACGTACTTTATGTGCAAATGATTACTTTTATCTATTTCTCAGTTAATGCAAAAATAAACAAAATTTTATTTTATTAGGTGCTCGCTCTGTAGATAATGGTTCTCGGTTTTATGCCAAGTAGACATATAATCGGCATGCAAAATATCGTCTTTCTCCTACAAATAGTTTTTGAGTTATACCGCCAACAGACAGACAGACTGATCGACAGACAGATGGAATTGAGAAAGCCTGTTTTTCGTCATCTAGGGACCCTAAAACGTGGAAATCTGAAGAAATCTCGGAAGGTGATTTTTTCGCGATTACAATACTTTTTTCGTCTGTTAGACGAGGGAAGTAAAACTTAACATTGATGTGAATGGCTTGATTTACAAGAATATAAATTATAAGAACATGTATGCACACTATATTTACATACATGCAATACTGTACAACTCTCTTTCTAGTAATAAAATAAGAAAAAACATATCATTTAAACCTGAACTTAGTATGATTTCTAGCAACAACTAGCTTAATCTAATACAGTTGATAGTAACCAAGAAATCTTATAGGATAATTTTCAACACGTTTACTCGATGATATTGAATTATTATTTACACTACTTATACAGTTTTTGTTAAATCTACTTAAGTGATTTTGTAATTGACTCACTTCATTATTTGTCTCAGATTTACTTGTATGTATAATACGAGTAGTCTGATAACTGCCAACAATATTTGTAAGTCAGAGCAAAAGTATCTGTTGTGAGTATAGGTTTTCCAAAAACAACAGCTACGAATAAGGTCTGAAAGCCATATATTCAAAAATAACTCAGACCACAAATTGTATTCACCAAGAACATTCAGAAATACCCAGAATCACTATCGTTATCTACCTAATTCTAAATCAGATTCCTATAATAAAATAATAAATAGAGCAATATGTTCAACAGGAAAATTGTGCGTGTTCTTAGACTAGTCATCCATGTGTTCTTTCAAAATTTTGCCTATTACATGCTCTTTGCTATTACATTACATTTCCTACCGTTCAATTTAATAGTATATTACATACCGAGGCGAAAAGGTGAAATTTTTGCCGAGGTTTGTATACTATTTTATTCGCAATCATCTAATTTTAAAAATAACTACAATTCAATTCTGAATACTAAATATTTTGATGTAGCACATATTTTTGTTAGGTAGGTACTATGAAAATAAGTGGAGAGGTAGAGAGCATGAGAGTTATGCAACCCACTCTTCAGGTATGTAATATTTTTCGGGGTATGTAATGATTTACCGGCTAGTCTGAGTAATCATCTAGTTCCCAGCTGTTGTCATGTCATGAAATTGATACTGTAACGACCTTCGAGGCGGATCACGTGCAGACAGATGAGTCAGCTTTCAGATCATTCGAGAACGACCTCGGTGATTAATGCGCGCGACACGTCAGCATTTGCTAGAATAATCGAGTGAGACCGCGAAGTTTCAAGAAGGAATTATCCGGCAATATATAAGCAAGCACAGCGGGAAAAACAGACAGTCCGAATCTAGCTTTGAAGTGCGCGACGCTTGCCATATAAATCATTCGTGGTTAAGTCGTGTGTAAATAAATAAAGTGTATTTGTTGTTAGAAATAGTTCCTGTTAGTGATAATTTGTGTTCCGTATTAATAGTTCTTGTGTCTTTGTTAAATCGTTAAGTTAAATTGCTGTAAATAAATGCTTAAAACAAGAAGCGGCGTATAATTTTTAATAGCCCAGAAGATAAATCGTAACAATACATTACAATATGATTGCGAATAAAAGGCTTTATTAACTCCGAAAGTTCTTTCTTAGTATTTTTGTCTTCAATTTCTGCGTTATAATTAGCAGGCATCTTTTCACTTCGCTTTTCTTGTAAGAAAATGTAGTAGTTTATCTAACTGCACCGATGTTAAGGTGCATTGTAAATAACAACTACACAATTAGATTGCACTTTATCCAAAGAAGGAATATACTGATGAATCACCCGGGTAGCGAGTAGACACCCTTCTACGATCCCGGTAAAGGACAGGTCTACCTCAGGGAAGCGACCCTGCCCACGCGAGCCTTGATCTTCTCCCAGCTACTTCGCATGTGAGGAGATCATGTCCTAACCTTAAAATCCTATCTACACAATATCTATCCATCCTTCCATTATCCTCTCCACTCGCCAACCCGCTCGGCAAGCGTGGCGTTTTAACTGCCAAATACCTTCATACTCCATGCAAAATGTCGAAATTCAAAAAATATAAACCCCAGGTGGGTAGAGTGTGCAACTCACATTCCCACTCTGATCAAGTATCAGACCGCCTCATTTCGGATTCTGGGGGAGGCACAAAATCGACAAGAAATACCTTTAACAAAACACTGCGAGTAGCAACATATAATATGCGCACAATGAGACTCGAAGAACATCAAATCAGATTAGAACATGAACTAGACGCCATCAAGTGGGATATCCTTGGTCTGTGCGAAACCAGACTAAAAGGTGAAAAAGCAACTACACTTAAAACAGGCCATTTGCTGTATCAGTATAATAAGGAAGAACAATCACATATAGGGGGAGTGGCGATTCTAATAAATAAACGTATAAAACACCTTATAACAAAGATGCAATCTATATCTGACCGTGTTATCTATATAACGCTTGAACTTAGTAAAAGATACTCCCTACAAATAATACAGGTATATGCACCAACCAGTAAATCTGAAGAAAGCGAAGCTGAACAATTTTATGAAGACATCACGAATGCAATCCATCAAGAAAACGCACAATATGTAACAGTATTAGGCGACTTCAATGCCAAATTAGGGAAAAATGATGACAACCAACAAAACATCGGGAAGTTCGGCTTGGGATCCAGGAATGAAAGGGGTGAGATGCTTCTACACTTTCTACAGCAAGAAAAACTTTTTTGTCTTAAAACATTCTTCAAAAAACCATCCCAGAGAAAGTGGACCTGGAGAAGTGCGGACGGCCATACGAAGAATGAGATTGATTACATACTAGCAAACCGCAAAGATATCTGTACCGACGTTTCGATTTTGAACAGGTTTGACACTGGAAGTGATCATAGGATGGTGAGAGGAACTCTTAAAATCGATATCAAAACCGAAAGGAAAAAACTAATCCAGAAACCCTACCTATTTCCCACAACACAACACCTAGATGAACATCAACAAGAATACGCAAAACTCATCAAAAACAAATTGGGCCCCACCCCTGAACTCAACAATTTGGGAATAAATGAATTAACAAATAAAATTACATCTACTGTTCAAACGGCTGCAAAAAAGATATGCTCCCGAAAAGGACGAAAACCCAATAAACTTACCGAAGAAACATTACAAATGATGAGCCACAGAAAGGAATTAAACCGACAAACAGAAGAATATAAACAACTAAATAAGGCTATAAACAAACGTATACGCAAAGACCTAAGAGCATATAATACAACAGTGATTCAGTCAGTGATTGAAGACAATACAAACATGAAGGTTTTAAGATCAAAATTGGCTAAAGGAAGAGCAAACATTTACAAAATAAAAAATGCTGAAGGAACAGTGGTGAGAAATACACAAGAAATAGTAAAATCTGTCGAAAATTTCTATAAATCTTTATACAACACCTATTCACAAGAAAACTACCAACAACGACATATCATGAATGTAGGATCGGAGGAAATGCCCGAAATTAACATAGAAGAACTTAAAGCAGCCTTGCGTCAAATGAAAAATAGGAAGTCACCAGGAGAAGACCGCATTACTACCGAAATGCTGAAAATGGGCGGAGAGGCTCTAATAGAATCAGTCCGCATTCTGCTAAACAAATGTCTTGATGAAGCGAAGATCCCAAACTCTTGGCAATGCGCGGAGGTCATCCTGCTCTTTAAAAAAGGTGATAGCGGGGACTTGGAGAACTATCGCCCTATTAGTCTGCTGTCACATCTTTATAAATTGTTGACCAAGATCGTCACAAATCGCTTAACAGCTAAATTAGACTTCTATCAACCGGTAGAGCAGGCGGGCTTCCGAAGAAAATATGGCACTAATAACCATCTTCAAACACTTAGATCCCTTATTGAGAAAACTACTGAATATAACATGCCCATTTATTTTGCATTCATCGACTTCCATAAGGCATTCGATTCCATTGAAATCTTGGAAATTCTAAAGTCACTGGACAACGCCCGAATAGACACAAGATATTCAAACCTACTGAAATATATATATGCGAATTCTTCCGTACAAGTAAAAATTAATGATGATTTAACAACCAATCAAATTCAAGTCAAGAGAGGCGTGCGTCAGGGTGACACTATCTCGCCCAAGCTATTTACCCTCGCCTTAGAAGATATATTCAGAAATCTCCAATGGAAACGAAAAGGTTTGAATATCGACGGAATGTACTTAAGCAATCTTCGATTTGCAGACGATATTGTCTTAATTAGTGACGACTTAGAAGAACTCAAAGACATGTTAACAGAGCTTCTCAGAACATCAGAGCGCGTGGGTCTGAAAATGAATGTCAAAAAAACGAAAGTTATGGGTCCATCCGAAGAGAGTGTCACTATAGGCAACTACAGTGACTATATAATCACAGTGTGGCCATACGATGGTCATGTTTTCTATTGGTTGAAGGCAAAAGGATTCCAAGTTATTGTCATTTTTAACAGTGTATAAAATGTTTAGTTACAAAAAGTTACTAATGTCAAAATAAGACATTTGCATTTTATAACTTGTCAACAGTTTGAGTGGACGTATCACGTGATGCAATCTACCATTAGTTTTCCCGTGGCCGTGAGTTTTACAAACTATAGTTTGCCAATTAGTTATTTACGATTTTCAGTATTAACATCAAACAAACCAGAACATTTAACAGAGAAATACATATTTTCCTGTAAGTTTTATATCGCTTAAATATCGTAAGTAACTGCTCAATAGATTATTGCGGTGTACAGTTGCAATTCCAGGTTGAACATGTATAGCAAGTAGTTAATGTCGGGAAAACTCCAGTATAGCCCACTGGTACATTTTGACATTTACGGAATATGCGCATAAAGGAACTGTTATGCCAGTGGTGAAACTGGATTTGAAGTTATGGATAAGAGAAATGCTCATTGGGAAATTCAAATTCACAATTACATACGACGATTGGACTAACTGCTTTTTTTACGGTGATGCACAGGCATTTTTGTACTAAGTACACACAAATCTTAAACTGCAGCTAACTTAAATTCGCACCTTGACAGCAGTCAAGATTGGGTCTGGCATGAGACTCCCGTGTTTTGCCTTCATTGTCTAAACATTTGTAGAACCTCCGACAAACTGAGAATCACATTATCACGCGCATGCGCCTAAGCACCAGTGGGC
The DNA here is from genome assembly GCA_940337035.1 of Agriotes lineatus. Classification (NCBI taxonomy): domain Eukaryota; kingdom Metazoa; phylum Arthropoda; class Insecta; order Coleoptera; family Elateridae; genus Agriotes; species Agriotes lineatus. The sequence continues at coordinate 83,806 of CALNHX010004582.1, forward strand.
TATATTGGGGTTTAGCCCATGTACCTATCTAATATAATTTAGATGTTAATAAAGCATATTAAATTACCGAGGAGATTTCTACAAATGATGCTATATCATTTGTATTTTGGATTTGAACTTTCCAATTTCCACTAATTGTAATAAATTGAAGACACCGTATGACTCATATTTCTTCAACATTTAAACCCCCTTTGGTATTTTATTGTATTTGAGAGATCAGTCATTTTGAATAACAATCTTTCACTTCAGCAAATGAATTGTCAAATTTTATTTTGACTTTAGTAATTTTTTGTTACCAAATGTCGCTTACACCGTTAAAAAGATTCTATTTTTTTATTACATCACCATGGTTTTTCGCAAAATCTGATTTTGACATTGGATCCAAAAGTACCAGCCAACAATTGTATGGCCACACTGTGATTATATAGTCACTGTATAGGCAACAACAACATTCAGGTAGTGGAAGAATACATATACTTAGGACATAAACTTAAGATTGGAAAAGAAAATCAAACCGCAGAGATCTCGCGGCGAACAAGTCTGAGCTGGGCTGCCTTTGGGAATCTTAGCCATATAATGAAAAACACCAGCATACCCATTAGCTTAAAGAGAAAAGTTTACGAGACATGTATACTTCCAGTTGCAACATATGGCTTAGAGACAATGACACTGACCAAGAAAAGTATGATAAAACTTAGAACTACTCAAAGGGCTATGGAAAGAGCCATGATCGGCGTTAGTCTCCGCGAAAAAATAAATCACGAACAAATTAGACGAAGAACAAAGGTGACGGACATAAACCAACGAATATTAAAAATGAAATGGCGGTGGGCTGGTCACGTAGCTCGACAGGAACCAAACCGATGGGACACCAGAATTATTGGATGGAGACCAAGACTTACAAAGCGGAGTAGAGGAAGACCACAAAAAAGATGGACAGACGACATTAAACAAATAGCAGGAAAAAACTGGATCCAAACTGCCCAAAATAGAGACACATGGAGAAAACTTGAAGAGGCCTTTATTCAACAGTGGATAGACCAAGGCTGATGATGATGATGATGATGACCCAATTTACAAAAAATCGCGTTCATTGTTTTATGATAATCTCTGTCGTTGTTGACAGAATCTTACAGACTGTCTAGTAGGTAATGACTAGTGCCAGCCTCTCCTACTCGGGGTTTTTATCTTGCTGTTGACATGTCAATAAATTGAAAATTACCATTAAAAAACATACATTGATAGCAAAAATAGTAGTTTGTATACCAAGGCACTGAAGTTTAACTTTCTATCACGAATGTAGATTTAGTTTCCGAGGCCCGTAGGGCCAAGGCAAATAAACCACATGAGGGATAAAAATAAACTTCAGTGCCGAGGAGTACATTATGTTTAATTTGAAATCGAGAAATCGTGAAATTACAACATTTTAGCCAACATTCGTAGGTTATGTTAACGTCGGTTGACGTTGATCGGTCGCCTCGCCACATACAAAAAAGTAGTAAAACAATGAATTACTTTATTGCCGATTTCTCGTATTTTAATGACGACTTCGAGGTACTTTAATGTCGATTTTAAATAAAATATCTGGTTTGACAATTGATATCGAAAGAGAATGGACCGTATAGCTCGTAGTCTATAGTCCATTTTTAATATGGAAATGCAAATGGCGAAATTCTATGGAAAATATTGGAAACAAGCTTTTTCACTTGATATTAGAACACAATAGGTCCATGAGACATAGACAAGAGTATCTTTTTGTTGTCAAAAACTTCAGCCTAATACATTTTGTTATAAAAATTGATAAAAACTCCCACACAAAAAAGTTGGGGCAATATTATCCTTAGCCCCCCTCTCAGTTTTACCCGTCTATGTGCATTTTACATCGCCAAGAGTAACTTTATCTTTTGAAGTAGAAAAAGTTTAGTAGGTGTACAAAGTTTCAAATAATTATCTTTGAACGTTTCGAAAATATTAAACAAGAACGATCCTCAGAACTACGATTTTAACACCATGTATCTGAAAAACCAAGGGTTTTTCGGCCTATGGTTATATAAAGTTTTCTTAATATTTCCGGTTCTAAAATTCGCTATTAAAGTTTGGCAGGCTAATTTTGGGACACTCTGTATAATAAGTCATTATCGTATCCAATAATGATTTTGAAGTATTCCATTTTCCGTAATACACAGGGTGGTAAGAAAAAATAGACAAAAACCAGTCAAAATTGTTTCTCAGAATAGGTGGCTGTGACTTTAATTTTTACAAGTTCTTTCAATTATATCCAAATAACATTTTTGTGTATTCTAAAAACTAAGAGTATAGCTATTTTAATATTTTCGAACCTCCATTGTATACGGAAACAGATATTTAAATTTTGGTAAGTGCATTGTTAGTTTCAAAAGATGCAGCGACTTTTATCAAGAATAAAATTTTCTAGGAAATCAGTAATAAAAAAGTGGACGTGACTACCTCCCTGGACTTTCCCATACTGGAAACTGTTCATATCGTCTTTATTCAACAGTCTTTACAACATATCAAAATTTCAACTCGATGACTCACGTCTTCACCGTGATAAGCGTTTACACTTTCCCGTAAATTGCGGGTAAATATAAAAGAATGTGTAGTTCAAAACGTGACCACTGAGCTTCTGTAGATGGCGCCAAGTGGACAAGCCGCCACTGTGCTAGTTTATGTATTATTTTCCTCAAAACGGCTGTAGCACCGAGGTGAAATTTTCTAAGTACCTGGAAATTATATTTTCTAGGGAATACAAAATCGATTTTTTTATTTTCGCGGCAAAAGATTCTTTGACGCAAAAATATAACAACCGTCAGAATAAAAAAATATTTTTCAAAAATAGAGGGGGGAGGGGGCCGGTGCGCTTACATATATCCACGAGTGTAATATTTTTTTGCATACTCATATGCTCCATTATGCACTGAGCAATTCAGTGAAAACCCCAGCTACCTATCTTGTTTTGTTTATTAATTAAGGGGGTTTAAATTTTCAAACTTCAAAGCTTCGTAGAGGGCGCCACAGATAATTCATGAGATTCTTTAAAAAACAGATCGATAGCCCTTTTTGGGGTCTATCAGTGTATGAAGTTTAAACAAATTCCTGTAGGCAGTTTTTGAGAAATGATTTTTAGAAAATTTCCAAAATTTTGAAAATTTGTAATTTAGGCCCCTTAATATTTTTCAAAACACTTTTTATATCACCTCATGTTAGCCTTCGTATACTATTCAGAAAAAAAATCAATTGAATCGATTCATCCGTTTTTGAGTAATAGGGCGTTAAACTCAAAATCTTCAAAAAATCATAGCGCCCTTCATTTTAAACCTAGCGAGTTCGGAAAAAAACTAACAGATTTGTCTTATGACCCTCTATCGTTATGCGCAATAAAATTTTCAAAATTTTAATCACGAAAACAGTGATACCAAAAAAACATACGTAACTTCCGCTTCCGGTTTCGGATTTTTTTGAAAAGCTTATTTTGTCGATGAATTTTCGATACACCCCCGCATTCCAAAGCGCATCAAAATCGGAGCAATACTTTCGGCTGTAGGAGCGTCACCCACCCACACACCCACACACAGACAGACAGTTTTTAAAAACCACTTTTTTGGGTTCCTAGAGGCCCAAAACGGATATTTCTGTGAAAATCTCGATTTCCAAAATTTTCATGATTCCAAGACTTCCCTATACCTATGGGTATGGGAAAGTAAAAATCTGGTGTGATACACTCACACAACTTCCTTTTACAGTGTTCTTATAATTAGTCAAAAATTTCATTTTTAATTTTTAGCCATTTGTCAAAAATTTTCAAAAATTACAAATACTACAAAAACGGTACAAAATAGAGTGTTAGTTGAAGAGACAAATTTTCTCTAGAATTTTAAGGTGAATTCAAAAATGTAATAATATACCGGGTGTTTTATTTAAAATGGGAGTTAATAAAAAAAATAGCAAAAAAAACAAAAGAAACCCACTTTAGAAGTATTCAACTGGAAAATCACCTATTTCACATCAATACACATTAAAAATGTAGTAAAAATGTAAAGTTAAAAAAAAATCGTTAGAGCCGTTTTTGAAAAAATCGAAAAAAACTGAAAAATCACAAGAGTAAACACCTACTTCCGGTTATGCGATTTTCTTCAAAAGCTTGCTGTCTCATCTACATAGTACACAAAACTTATATATGAAGTTTCAATGCCATACCTCTTTTCGTTTTTGAGATATTCTGTTCACAGACACACACACACACAGACACACACACAGACCAATGAAAAAAAATATGTTTTTTGGGATCAGGGGACTCTAAAACGTGAAGATCCGTTGAAAACTCAATTTCGAATTTTTGGGGTGAATCCAATACTTCCTTTATAGTAAAAGGAAGTAAAAAGTGTTTCCCCTTGTATCCCCTATCCGTAGACACACTGTATATTGGCTCATCGCCCCACGTACATATGTTTTTATTAACTTCAACTACGAAACAGATGTTTCTGTGACAGTGAATGTCACAGGTACCTAATGTTAAATACAATTGCAACGACCGACGTACAAAAATCAGGAGCACTACTCGCAATACACTTGTTTTCAATCATTTAAAACATTGTTCAATTATGTATATTGGACATATTTTGAATTTCGTAGGACAAAATTGTTTTAAAATTAATAACGTGTTCAAACAAATTATTAGAAACATTGAATTTGCATTTGTCCGTAATTTACTTAATGATCGACGAGTTTTTCATTTGACATTGCAACAAAATCCAAAGAATTGTTACATGAACATATAGATATAGGTAGTACTTGCAATAGTATTAATATTAGTAAATTGTGTTGTGAGTTAATTGATGATTATATTAAGGGATTAAAAACTATAATGCTGTTTTTGTCGTTTGGATGTCGCGATTGGTTGAATATTCCAAACTTTTGTCAAATTTCTAGCTTCGTCTTCTATTTCACTAAAATGTTCATGTAATTAATTTATTTTCCGCACTGTCAATCAGTTTACCTACATGTTTGTTTTAACTGAATTTCAGGACTTTGTAAGAGTTTCGAAACCAATTAATATTTTCCAAAATGTTGCATTGAAAAACAAGAAGCAAACTAAAGTAATATCAAAGAGCATATAATGCTCTTTGGTAATATTAATATTTTCATCGGTCCAAGCAGTTGATGAATCCTTATTGGAAGAAAGCCAACAGTGCTGACAGTAAACACCGTTTAGCATTTGAGAATAACATAATCAACATCTCTCAATTTGTTGTCCCATTTGTGTTCGTGTGTAATAACAATCCGAACTGAACGAATTATTACACTGTTTATCTCTACGAAAAGGTTTATTCGTTCCCGCAATACTTACATTATTTAGCTTTATTTCATTGGTTGATTTCTTCGGAAATACAACCCTATCGGTGCTAAAAAGCATTTTCTCAGCTTTAATAACTTCGTCTTTGTTTTAAAAATACTATCAATTTTAGTCAATTGTTTAACTTGATCAAGTTTTATGATACAACTCATGGTTTAACGAATACAAGGTGTAACGTTCCGCAGAATGTAGGCGGACCTCAAATTCAACCAATAGGACATGGGCCCACAAATGGCAAGATTGGTAGTACTGAAGACTGAAGTGTATTATTGAAGACGCTGTCGATGTTAAATTCGAGGTTAGGTTTTGCGTCAGTTGGTGTCAGACTGACGACCAACCTAACCTGCTAACCTCGAATTTGACATCGACTGACAGTGCCAGCAACAATATACGAACGCGTCCATGGTTACAACATGATCGCGGCCATAATAGATTTCCTGTGTAGGCCCATGAGGGATTGGTTGACATCTCCCCTCTACTTTCTGAACGACTGCGCATTTCCGGGAACGTTTCACCTTGTATTCATTACAGCATGATGCAACACTCATATACAATTTACGAAGAATGCAGCCCTTTAAAAATGTTGATGGGCAACCCAACTTACACATACCCACCGTATAGGGTATACCCTACGACAGAGCATAATTGGTTCCCTAATAAAAAATCTGGTGTGATACACTCACACAACTTCCGTTTACAGTGTCTTATAATTGGTAAAAAATTTCATTTTTAATTTTTAACCATTTGTCAAAATTTTTAAAAAATTACAAATTCTATAAAAACGGTACAAAATAAAGCGTTAGTTGAAGAGACAAATTTTCTCTAAAATTTTAAGCTGAATTCAAAAATGTAATAATATACCGGGTGTTCTATTTAAAATAGGAGTTAATTAAAAAAATAGAAAAAAAACAAGAGAAGCCCACTTTAGAAGTATTCAACTGGAAAATCACCTAGCTCACATCAATACACATTAAAAATGTAATAAAAATGAAAAAATCGTTAGAGCCGTTTTTGAAAAAATCTAAAAAATCTGAAAAACCACAAAAGTAAACACCTACTTCCTGTTATGCGATTTCCTTCAAAAGCTTGCTGTCTTATCTACATACTACACAAAACTTATATATAAAGTTTCAACGCCATACCTCTTTTCATTTTTGAGATATTCTGTTCACAGACAGACATACTTACTCACAGACAGACACACAGACAGACCAATGAAAAAAAATATGTTTTTTGGTTCAGGGGACTCTAAAACGTGAAGATCTGTTGAAAACTCAATTTCTAATTTTTGGGGTGAATCCAATACTTCCTTTATTGTAAAAGGAATTAAAAACTAGTAGCAGCATTATTTGTGAATCACCCTGTATAGTTCATTTATATTTAAAATAAACGGGGCTGCGCGCGCTATTGCGCGGTCTATCCTATTCAATTTACCACCATTTTTAGGCCTATTACGTAGGGCCTTTCCGTTCTGTTACACACTTGTTACACAACCTCAGAAAACACAACATTTCGCATGAAAGGAAGCAGAGGGTTCTTTTGTGGAGGAAGAAATAGGGAAATATCCGTCCTCTACTCCAAGAGAAACGTTCACGTGGTGAAGTGGAAGCTCAATGCTTTCACCTAACCGTTGAAAGGCTCCAAGAGGAGCCATCGCACTACTAATTGTCGACATGATCTAAAAAAACCACGTCAAAAAAGTCCCTTACGATCAGCACGCCATCGTATGTGCCTCGAGATGCCAACCATTGTTCCTTTTCCGCCTTCTGTTGGCATGAAACCGGTGACACCAATAACTCGGCAGAAGCGATGAGATTAAGAATCGAAAAATCGATGTAAGATCGAGAATCGAACTGATCTAGAAAATTGGCGAAACTGGCGAAATGTCGCTTCTGCTGAGTTATTGGTGTCACCGATTTCATGCCAACAGAAGGCGAAAAAAAAACAATGGTTGGCATCTCGAGACAACATGGATGACAGCAGATCACACGAAATACTTACACCACACAAATATCACAAAAAAAAATACACACCACGAACTAACGTGTTGACAGGTACACAGTACAGTGTGGTCAATATTGGTCCTGTTTCTGATTGGTTGTTTTAAAATCCGCCATTAAGAGTCGTTTCAGTGTCCTATTGAATATTTTTAGCAGTGTACGCATATTTAGTTACAAAAAGTTACTAATGTCAAAATAAGACATTGACATTTTATAAATTATCTAAAGTAGCTCAGTTACTGAACACGGCCTAAGCATCAAAATAAATATTGTATCATCATTGAATTACACTTGTGTTATTTTATACACAAAAATAAAGTAAGTACGAATGCAAAATAAATTTTAACCAAGCAATAATTTTGACTTTAGTAATATTTTGTTACTAAATGTCACTAACACAGTTAAAAAAATCTGGTGTGATACACTCACACAACTTCCTTTTACAGTGATCTTATAATTAGTCAAAGATTTCATTTTTAATTTTTAACCATTTGTTAAAAATTTTCAAAAATTACAAATTCTACAAAAACGGTACAAAATCGAGTGTTAGTTGAAGAGACAAATTTTCTCTAGAATTTTAAGGTGAATTCAAAAATGTAATAATATACCGGGTGTTTTATTTAAAATAGGAGTTAATAAAAAAAATAGAAAAAAAAAACAAAAGAAACCCACTTTAGAAGTATTCAACTGGAAAATCACCTATCTCACATCAATACACATTAAAAATGTAAGAAAAATGTAAAATTAAAAAAAATCGTTAGAGCCGTTTTTGAAAAAATCGAAAAAAACTGAAAAATTACAAGAGTAAACACCTACTTCCGGTTATGCGATTTTCTTCAAAAGCTTGCTGTCTCATCTACATAGTACACAAAACTTATATATGAAGTTTCAATGCCAAACCTCTTTTCGTTTTTGAGATATTCTGTTCACAGACACACACACAGACAGACAGACACACAGACAGACAGACCAATGAAAAAAAATATGTTTTTTGGGATCAGGGGACTCTAAAACGTGAAGATCTGTTGAAAACTCCATTTCGAATTTTTGGGGTGAATCCAATACTTCCTTTATAGTAGTAAAAGGAAGTAAAAATGCACATGAAAATCCTGTCACAGTGTAACAAATGGAGTGAATGCGGTACAGACGACTCCTGCAGTTTACACAGGTCACGGCCTTCTAGATCAGCGTGCTTGCCGGCTCTAATAGCCGGCAGGCACGCGAATCCAAAAAGCCGTGACACAGGAATTTGTAGTCATATTTCAGTAATATTTCAGACGTTTTCAACTGAAAACCATTATTGTTAGTTTCAGTATCACCGTTTTAAAACAGTTTTTTTGATAAAACCGGAGTTATTTGTAGATAAACACCCGTGCAAGTTTTAATTAATGTTAACCATCTAAAGGAGATCTGTTATCATTTGAAGAGAGAATAATTGCTTAAAATGGGGCCCTCGGGGATGCGCCCCTCTCCAAGAAAGCTCACGGGGTTCCGTCCCTCTCTAATGGGGCCCTCGGGCATCCGCCCCCCTCCAAGGGGACTCACGGGGCGCCGCCTCTCTCCAAGGGGGCCCTTGGAGCTCCGCCCCTCTTCAAGGGGCCATCGGGTTTCCGCCCCTCTCCAAGGGGGCCCTTGGGGCTCCGTACCTCTCCAAGGGGCCATCGCGGCTGCGCCCCTCTCCAAGGGGGCCCTCGGGGCTCCGCCCCTATCCAAGGGGGCCTTTGGGGCTCCGTACCTCTCCAAGGGGCCATCGCGGCTCCGCCCCTCTCTAAGGGGGCCCTCGGGGCTTCGCCCCTATCCAAGAGGGCCCTCGGGGCTTCGTCCCTCTCCAAGGGGCGTTCGGGGCTCCGCCCCTCTCTAAGGGGGCCCTCAGGGCTCCACCCCTCTCCAAGGGGGCTATCGGGGCCCCGCCCCTCTCCAAGGGGGCCATCGGGGCTCCGCTCCTCTCCAAGGAACCCCCCAAAGCTCCGCCCCTTTTCAAGGTGGCCCTCGGGGCTCCACCCCTCTCCAAGGAGGTTTTTGGGGTTCTGCCCCTCTCCAAGGGGGCCATCGGGACTCCGCTCCTCTCCAAAGAACCCCCCAAAGCTCCGCCCCTTTTCAAGGTGGCCCTCGGGGCTCCACCCCTCTCCAAGGAGGTCTTCGGGGCTCTGCCCCTCTCCAAGGGGCGCTCGGGGCTCCGCCCCGGTCACGAAATCGAGGCGACGGCGAAATGAATGCAAACGCAAATGGGGGACATCGCGTCTGTAATTGTCGTGACGCACACGTTGGATCGTTCTCCTTTATTTATATGATTGGGCAAAATTTGCAACCCAAGTTACCTACAAATATCAGCTGTAACCCCTGTAACTAGATTATTAATACGATTTGACATAAAAATTAGATCAGCGAGACATGGCCTTTTTGCTGTCTTTATAAATATCCTAATCAATGTGCCATGTCTTAAATATGTATCTTTACTCTTAAGCCTTCTATGGCCTTAAGGCGCCTTTTACCATGGTTATTAGGGGGCAAATTTATTTGAGCTAGACATTGTACAATTTTACAATTTCAAGCTTTGCAGAAATAGTTGTCAAATTTTACCTCTACATAACCTCTATCTATATTATACATACATATTAAAAACATCGTATGCTCTAAATTTTAATACAATCATACTATCAATCAAGTTACCATTTATATGTGTAATTTGGGTTACAGATTTTGCTCTATTTTTAATCTGAATGAATTATAGTGTCTATATAACCTTTCCTTTTCCCATTCCACTCATTTTAAATTCTGGATTGTTCTACCAGTTAAGAAGGGTGAGATCTTTCTAGCGAGTGTAAACGTTTAATTTACGAGCGAACCGGAGCTCAGCGAGTGAAATAATTTTACAGAGCATGGAATTGAAAAGTTGTAGGCCTAATTCCATCGAAAAAAGTTATTACCTATCAAAAGTTGCCCAGAATAACAAAAATAGTCGAAATGAATATCTTTATCGATCTTTTTACTTCTTTTTACGACAAATGAAGTATTGGATTCACCCTAAAAATTCGAAATTAAGTTTTCAACAGATCTTCACGTTTTAGAGTCCGCTGAACCCAAAAAACGTATTTATGTTCATTGGTCTGTCTGTGTGCCTGTCTGTGAACAGAATATCTGTTTTGTTTATTATGTAGATGCGACAGAAAGCTTTTGAAGAAAATCGCATAACCGGAAGTAGGTGTTTACTCTTGTGATTTTTCAGTTTTCTTCGATTTTTTCAAAAACGGCTCTTAACAATTTTTTTCAAACTTTACATTTTTATTACATTATTAATGTGTATTGATGTGAGATAGGTGATTTTCCAGTTGAATACTTCTAAAATGGGTTTCTTTCGTTTTCTTTTCTATTTTTTTTATTAACTCCTATTTTAAATAGAACACCCGGTATATTATTACATTTTTGAATTCAGCTTAAAATTTTAGAGAAAATTTGTCTCTTCAACTAAGGCTCTATTTTGTACCGTTTTTGTAGAATTTGTAATTTTTGAAAATTTTTGACAAATGCTTAAAAATTAAAAATCTAATTTTTGGCTAATTATAAAGTCACTGTAATAGTCACTTATGTATCTAGGACGAAAAACTAGCTTTTTATGGATGATGCTTGCAATCAGGCAAGGCCATTAAAAGCAGTTTTCGTCCGAGGTGCATATTAATTTTTTCCATCGACCGTCATAATTTGAAAAAAATTAAAGTGGGTCCGAATTATAGGAGTTGTTTGCGGACGAAAAGTGTTTACGGACGAAAAGCGTTTGCGGCTGTAAAGTGCGGCCGTAAAGTGTTTGCGGACGAAAAGCATTCGCGGACAAAAAGCGTTTGCGGACGAAAAGTGTTTGCGGATGAAAAATTAATGGTGTCCAAGAAAGTGACTTTTTGGTACGTAGATGCGTCCGTAAAATCACATTTTATAGGGAGGTCGACGGAAAAAAGTTGTGTGAGTGTATCACACCAGATTTTTTTTATTATTCGTTAAAGTGTATAAAGCACCCGTTTCTGCGCCGGTAAGTAAGCGGTTACTGATAATACAATACAATTAATAATTTACAATATTAAATGGATTGAAATTCCATTATTGTGTTAATAGTGTTTTAGGGCAATAGTCAAAACAGTTTGTGAACTGACAATTAAAGTGTCCTGTAGTCCTGTCAATTTAAATAATAAATGGAATACGCCAACCGCTCATAAAAACGTAGAAATAGTGCGTTTAGTTGGTAAAAAATAAACAATTTTGCCATCAAAATTTGGATTTCGTCTAAACTTCTCATTCTGAGCAATGTTTGTTAATAAATTTTTCGATAAAATTAGACCTACCATGATTATTCAATTGTTTGCATTTATTTATAATCCCAGTAGGCTACTGGTTTGCAGTAAAATTATTTAAAAACGTCAAAATAACCGTTTTAAAGGGTAGTATAATTGACCAACATTTTATATCGATCAGAAAGTAAATAAGGAAGATTAGATAAAAAACAATCGTTACGTGCAAGTTGCTTCGGAAACTTGATGCTTACGAGTCTATACAAACGATCAACCATATTCATATCTGATATCATTACGGAAAGTTTAAAAATTCTAATAGTTCAAAATTTGGGAACTACAGGAAGAGATTAGTAGAGAAAGTGCAAATTAATGTGGATTTGGTTTTTTTTTCGTACAGATTTTGCCTTCAGAGGTGCACGTAGCGCACCGCTTGACGCAAGTGGTAACACGTGGTTGTCGTTGCGTTTGTTTTGACAGCTGACTTGGTCAACGCAAAGCGGGTCAAAGCCAACACTGTTTCACTTTCACCCGCAGAATCGGATTAAAAATAAGTTGTTGATGTGAATTTGCAGTTAAGTTTGTATAAATAGTTCGACAGTAGCGGACATGTTGCACGAACAGTCGGTGCGTGGTGACCTGGAAGATTCGACATGATTTCTTCACGTTTTGTGCCTAATTCGGGTGTAGTTCAAAGCATTTTCCGTCGCCTGTCGTCGTCCACCGGTGATTTGCGGTTCACGAATAATTTGCATGCGTGCAATACAGCTGCCTGCTGCAATAAACTGTCGGATTCGTTCGATTGCCTCTTCAAGCAGAAGTAAGCGACTCACCTATGACCTATCTTAATACCAAATGTTGAGACCATTAACCTCGCTGGCTGCTCTGTTGACATTGACATTCCTTATTGCGTCTTATTAGGAACGCATCAGGAAGGACGCGAGGAAATGCTGCGGGATATTTACACATACAGTTCCTTTTAGGTCATTGTCTACTGGCTGCACACCCGTCTCGTTGCTGATACGTAAAATGTCTAGTGACACCAGTGGGCCTTCGACGTCCAAGGAGAAGAAAAACCGGCTGGCGCTCGAGAAGTCTCCTTATCTGCTCCAGCATGCCACCAACCCAGTCGATTGGTACCCCTGGGGAGACGAGGCCTTTGACAAAGCCAAAAAGGAAAATAAGCTGATATTTTTGTCAGTCGGATACTCGACATGCCATTGGTGAGATTTGTACGGTTAGAATCCCCCTTGCTGTAATACTCGTTATAGGTGTCATGTCATGGAAAAAGAGTCTTTCGAAAGCGAGTCGGTCGCTGAGATTATGAACAAAAATTATGTCAATATTAAAGTCGATCGAGAAGAGCGCCCCGATGTGGACCGTATGTACATGTCTTTTATCCAAGCAACAACTGGCAGCGGCGGCTGGCCCATGTCGGTGTTTCTGACACCGGACCTTGAACCACTGGCTGGAGGGACTTATTTTCCACCTGATGACATGTTTGGTCGTCCAGGATTTAAGACTGTGTTGAAGAATATTGCGGAGCAGTGGAAAACAAAGCAGAGTGCTATAGCAAATTCAGGTAATTTTAAAGTGCAATGTGTTTAACAGCGTTAGCGTTGAAATAGTGCAGTAATTCCAATTAAATTTATCAATAAGATTGTATGTAAACTGTTCGATGGTTAATGGTCACAGCCTTGAATTGTGTACAATATCACACATAATTACTTCTGGTAGTAAAAACAAGTTCCAAGTTGAATAAATATACTGAAAGGTTGCTAATAATTGTAATTTTAAATTTTTAAAACCACATTAAAGGAGGTGGTAATTTGTTGCCTTGGCAGTAGTTGCAATGCTCTTTACTGTAAATTTTGTTGTGTCCTAGCTGATTAAGCTGAAGGTGCTTTAATATAGTTGCCAATTATTACCTGCAAACACAACACATGTTGTAAGCTACGATTTTATTTCGTTGTACCGCAAGATGCGCAAGTTTAATATGCACAGCAGTCATTTTCAGCTTTCAAGAAGTTGTGGTATCGTCTTTGCTAAACCATGAAAAACCCAAATTGAGGCGCATTCTACGTTTCCGTTGATTTACAGAAGGCTGTGCCATGACCTTAATGAGAGAATTAGCAACAAGCAGACATTAGCTCTATTTCATCACTTCAGAAGCAATTTATCATTTGTATACATTTTTGGTTTTGTAATAAGATTGCTTAGTTGATTTTGAAAAAATAGAAAGGGATTTCTTTTCACATGTTATCAATTTAATGAATTTATAACATCTGAAAATGTGGTGATTATGTAGTATTATAACAGTTAAAAAATGAATTGCCACAAGTAGTTTTGTTGCAGTCAGAATCGTGAACGTGCAGTTCTAAATGATTCTGTCTGCTCTTTTAACCTTTTCAGTTTGATAGCCTTAATCTCCTTACTCATACAAATTGTCATGGTTTATTTGAAACATTGCTCATGTTATTTTACTTGCTTTGTTGATAGTGAAACTGCAAGGGTCATGAACTGTTTACAGACGTACCCAGCAGTTACTAAACGGAAGGAATGACAGGCATTATAAAGCAGTTTGTAAAATTATAATTAAAATAAATGGAATTGAAAATTTTCTAACTGCACTGGTTCATTTTTTCTTATCAGAAGTCAAAGTACAACTGCCAAATTAATTATTTATGATGGTTGTCGATCCATATTTATATATATTTTAAATATACAGCGTGTCTGACCTCTTGACGGCATACACAACATTCATTTTTGTTATAACTTACTCTACTTAGGCGATCCTCATTTATCCTGAGGTGTTGAGGTTTGATAGAGAGCTTGCGATACCTTCTTATCTTAGGCTAAGGTGTATGCCTTTCTCGGTCAGAGTCTCTTTGATATCTTTTAAGTCGCGGTCTGCCTGTAGGATATTTTGTCTCCGGGTTTGTGTAATACTCACCGGATTCCAAGAAACCCTGTCAAGAGTTTTCTGTAGGTTTAGGTAATCAATATGAACTTCCGTGTGAAATTCTATCTCTTTTTCACTAATCTAGCGTAAGGTAAAATTCAGATCTTGGGTACTTTGTCCTTGTGGAAAGCCACACTGAGCCTCTTGTAGTGGGTGTTCTATTGTCTTTCGCAACAGAGTCTCTACAATTCTTGATTATATTTTTCTCAGAACACTAAGAAGAGATATTCCCCGATGATTGGCACATTCCCGGTTATTTGCGTTTTGGTAAATTGGAACAATTACAGCAACTTCCCGGTCCACTGGAATTGTCTTTTGTTGCTGCCATTTCCGGTGAGATATCGCTGCCTGGAGCCTTTCCAGGTTTTACTCTCTTTATTACCTGTTTCAGCTCCTCCATGTTGATCTCTGTATCTTCTTCATCATTGATGGTATTTGTTGGTTGATGTTCTTCGTTTGTTTCGTCTGCTGGGAGTTCATGGACATATTCCACATGCTTGCCCTTTCCTCATGTTTTTCAAGGTTTTATGAAAGAGCTTCACTTTTGCTTTAATTTCCTCTGTCCACCAGGATGTTTTTTGTTTTAGTCTCGGCTTGCTCTTACCCCACAGCTATGCAGCTTTTTACTTTCCCATACCCATAGGTATAGGGAAGTCTTGGAATCATGAAAATTTTGGAGATCGAGATTTTCACAGAAATATCCGTTTTGGGCCTCTAGGAACCCAAAAAAGTGGTTTTTAAAAAATGTCTGTCTGTGTGTGGGTGTGTGTGTGGGTGGGTGACGCTCCTACAGCCGAAAGTATTGCTCCGATTTTGATGCGCTTTGGAATGCGGGGGTGTATCGAAAATTCATCGACAAAATAAGCTTTTCAAAAAAATCCGAAACCGGAAGCGGAAGTTACGCATGTTTTTTTGGTATCACTGTTTTCGTGATTAAAATTTTGAAAATTTTATCGCGGATAACGATAGAGGGTCATAAGACAAATCTGTTAGTTTTTTCCGAACTCGCTAGGTTTAAAATATATAAAAAGTGTTTTGAAAAATATTAAGGGGCCTAAATTACAAATTTTCAAAATTTTGGAAATTTTCTAAAAATCATTTCTCAAAAACTGCCCACAGGAATTTGTTTAAACTTGTTACACTGATAGACCCCGAAAAGGGCTATCGATCTGTTTTTTAAAGAATCTCATGAATTATCTGTGGCGCCCTCTACGAAGCTTTGAAGTTTGAAAATTTAAACCCCTTTAATTAATAAACAAAACAAGATAGGTAGCTGGGGTTTTCACTGAATTGCTCAATGCATAATGGAGCATATGAATATGCAAAAAAATATTACACTCGTGGATATATGTAAGCGCACCGGCCCCCTCCCCCCTCTATTTTTGAAAAATATTTTTTTTATTCTAACGGTTGTTATATTTTTGCGTCAAAGAATCTTTTTCCGCGAAAATAAAAAAATTGATTTTGTATGCCCTAGAAAATATAATTTCCAGGTACTTAGAAAATTTCACCTCGGTGCTACAGCCGTTTTGAGGAAAATAATACATAAATAGCACAGTGGCGGCTTGTCCACTTGGCGCCATCTACAGAAGCTCGGTGGTCACGTTTTAACTACACATCTTATAACATAAAATTGTAGCTCTCTTTGTTTGCGTGTAACTATGTTTGTTCGCTATCTCCTCCGAAGATACTGGACCGATTAAGTTGTACGATGGTTTAAAAGTTTGCTAATTTTCAGACTTATTTAATTAACCTCTCTAGGCAGCAGTATAATTTAATTAACTTCTCTAGGCAGCAGAGCGGAGTGCCTATCGCTGTCTACTATTAGCTCGGGTGCGCGCATTATTCAAACAGGAGAGTGTGGTTCTGCGGTAAGCGTGCTGGCCTATCACGCGGGAGCCCCGGGTTCGATCCCGTAGATGCATCTTTTTTTAAAATTTATATTAATGAATCTCTCTTAATTTTGCGAACGGAAACGTAGTTCGGGTGACTCACTAGTTCTTTTATATTTACCCGCAATTTACGTGAAAGTGTAAACGCTTATCACGGTGAAGACGTGAGTCATCGAGTTGAAATTTTGATATGTTGTAAAGACTGTTGAATAAAGACGATATGAACAGTTTCCAGTATGGGAAAGTCCAGGGAGGTAGTCACGTCCACTTTTATTACTACGGTTTTAAAATCATTCCATGCCTCTTCTACTTCTATGTACTCTTGTTTATTTTTTTTTAAATTTCTCTACTGATTACTTCTGCATACACGCTTTGGAAGCCTTTTTCTCGTAGTTCATATGTCTTGATATTCTTTTTATTTGGTGTTGTTTCTTTTATCTTTTTTGTTTCTTTGGGTAAGATTTCATGGCTAAGTAAATAATGGTCACTGCCTGTCTGTATATTCTCGCATCTCGTGCGTGCTCTATTCGGTTAGCGTTGAATATTTTCTCATTTCTGGCAGGTTCAATTGTGGTGAATTTGCGGATCTTCTTGTGTGGAAATTTTGTGTTTGCAATAACGAGGTTATTGATGACACACATCTGTAGAATGCGTTTTTTGGTGTTTAGCACTTCTTTTCCTATATATTCTTGCCGCCCCTCTAGATTGGTGCCTACTCATCCATTCAGAACCCCCTCCATTTGGAAACGTAGAAGTATGGAATAAATGCAAGACTACCATAAAAGAAGCGGCAAAGAAAGTATTACAATACAAGAAAACAACACAAAAGACGTGGGTGAGGAATGATAGAAGGAAATATATAGAAGAAACATTGAAGAGAGCAGAAGAGGCAGCACGAAAAATTATAGGTATGAAATCCCTACACGACATAACTAAAGAAATAACACTCAAGAAAACTATAAATGAGATAAGGCTAAAAGGACAAACAGGATAAATCCTGAAATTGGACATAGAAATAGAACAAAAATGGATCGAACACTTTGAAGAAATATAGAAGAGAGCAACACAGGAAGATACAGAGGGAGAGAGTCATAAATTTTTAATACGTAATTTGTCTTACGCCGGACTGAACGTTATCCTGTTCTGGGCTGCGCTGTGTGTTACGAGGTTGGCTATTTGGGGTATTTATGGACCGTTTTATATAATAACTACAACCTCTGTAATTTACGGGATGTTTCCCCCCATAGTTTACGCACTCCGGTTTGTCTTTATTTTTTGTCTACAGTAGTTATGCGTGTGACCATATCTTTGTCAGTTCGTACATTGAGGAACCTCCCTCTGTTTTCGTCTTGGCTCAATCGTTATAACACAGTGATAAAGTTTAGTTGATCCATATATTTCATATATAGCGACTCGACAGACGTTGTCCTGCCCGAACGTTGGTTTTCCCTGCTATTAGCGGGTTCAGAATTTTTGATTTTTTTTATTTTAAAAAATATTGGTGGGGGGGGGGGTGAAATTTTGGGGTTATATGTTCTGATATCCGAGAAATCTTAAAAAAATTTAAGGAAATCGTCAAAAAATTTTAAAAAAATCCTAGAACCCAATTGCAGCGCCACCTACCGGGTTCAATTGTGAATCTAAACCATCCAGGGACCCACTCAAACACACAATAAATTTCATCAAAATCGGTCCAGTTGTTTAGGAGAAGTTCAGTGACATACACACGTACAGAAGAATTATATACAGAGTGTGGAAATAAAGAAACGGATAAATTCATTAACTTTGTTGATATTCATTTTTATGAAAAAATTACTCAAAGGGGTGTAGTGATTTTGATCATAGGGAATATTTTCAGGATTTTCAGTTTCTTATGTAATTTTTATTCATGATATGACGTCATCAACTTTTTTTTTTAAATTACATCCTGTATTTTTTATTATTGATTTTGGTAGCACTTCTTATGCTGTTTTCAATGATATAAAATTTGCAATATGTTACATCTGAAAAAAATTAACTTTGAATGGAGTGTTCTTTTAAATTTCAATAAAAATGAATGTGCCGTCGATGACTTTCCATCAAACGTAGGTAACTACATTTATTTTGCTCATTTCATTGGTTTTTAATATTTTGTAGGCAGTGAGAGTTCAGAATTATTACATTTTTGCCCTGTATTGGATTCCCAATCCGTATTATCTGGCCGTTCAACTATTACAGTGTTGTTAGACAATTAATCTGAAATCATTTTATAATGTGTGAGCCCTCCGAACAGCCCCACGAATGATTTTTGTCGAGAAATATAAACTTCTGTAACTGAATTGAAGTAATCTTCTTATAATAGTCACAAAATGGTGACGTGAAGACGTGGAAATGACTCGAGCGAAAATAAGTCCGAAAAAGTAGAAAAATTATGTGCATACTGTAGAAAAAAAGCTGTAGAGTGCCTAAAATGTGTTAAATGTGAAGAAGTATACCACAAAAGCTGTACAAGGCGATTAAAAAACAATAACACCAGAACTGGGGTTATGTTGTTTTGATGAAGACCACGTGCAAAATTTAATGTTTATAACTGCAATAATAAAGGAAAATGAAGCAAAAAACACCGAAATCAGATTATTAACTAAACTAAATAAAGAAATGGAAGATAAAAACAAGTTACTAATTAAATATAACCTGGAGAAAACATACGCAAATATCTTGGCAAACACCTGAGGAAATACAAAAAATACAAATATAAAAGTAATAAACAGATCAGTAATCTACCCAGCATTATTATAAAACCAAAAAATGAACAAAATTCGACAAAAACGAGAGAAGACCTAGATATAAACATCAATCCAATAAATTTAAATGTTAGAGTACAAAACATGAAAGAAACAAAATCTGGAAACATAATCATAAAATGCCCAACCAAAGAAGAAACAGAGACTTTAAGGAAATATGCAGAACAAAAATTAAAAGACATATACAACGTAGAACAAACGGAACTTCAAATCCGAGAATAAAAATATCAGAATTTAAACAAGATTTAAATGAAGAAGAAATTGAGAACTCCGTCAGGTGCCAAAATAAATTTATACAAGAAAATGACTATCTGAAAGTTACGTACATTAATAAGAAAACATCAGTTACTTACGCAGAATGTAACTCAGACCTCATCTACAAGTTGATGCTACTTTGGTTACTATTTGCCAATTTATTTGATCCGTAGCAATTTTTACTGTAGATTTAGTTCAGTAAAAATACACACGTTTGTGGAAAACAATAACCTTCCTTTATTATTACTTAAAAAAATAAACAAATATGCACACGTACACATTCGTTAATATTACACAAATGCAAATACAAAATACAAATACGTGAGGTGATCGCGCTGATCTGGGACGACTGATGTCGAAAACTAGGCTACTCCAGTTTATATAACCACTTTCGGATACACTAGCACCCTTCGCTCTATTGTGACAGACAAGTTTGGGATGCTACTTGCGATAATAAAATTGCATGGGCTTCTTTCATATTCCAGAGTTTATGACTCTATTGTGGCCAGGGTTGGTCATTGCTGTCTGCCTGGAATTTGGGTCACAAGGATATTTACGTAACCCTTCCTTTTGTCATTGGGTGCTCCTATGCTTGTGACATCCGTCGTGCTGTTTTTAGAATTTATACTTTGACGTTTTTGACAAGTTAGTCTGCATTGTTTGCTGCCAACACAAATCACATTTGGGTTCTAACACTTTTTGTTCGCATATATCGCACTGACGTTTACAAATTTGGAACTGCGCTTAATGTCAAGTTTCAGTTAATTTAGAATTACACTTAGTGTCAAGTTTGGGTAGATTTATGACCATCTCTTGCATGACAGGCATTTTTAAGTCAATTACCTTGGTACGCTACACTACATAAAGAAAAATTCATAGGATGGGAACGATATCCAATTTACGAGGATTTAAATATCCCAAGATGCAATAATTGTCAAGGATACTACCATAAAAGGAATGACTGTAGAAATAAAAAGGCCTGCGCGTACTGCTAGGATAGCACGAAAAACCAGACTGTTCCAAAACAACAATAAAATGCCCCCACTGTGAGGCAGCCAACATCAAATGTAAAACCAACTACAACACCAACCATAAAGTCAATAAACAAGAATGCCCGACTCTTCAATACTTACGCAAGTACTAAAATCAAAAATTGACTACGGGCAACCATGTAACCAACGTGAAGTAGGAATTCTCGACAAACTAGAAGAAAATGAGCAGAAGTGTGAAACAATCGGAGCAGACGAACTGATAAGTAAAATTTGTTTAGATAATAAAATTTTAAATGTATTACATGTAAACATAAGAAGCATACGCAAAAATTTTGATGAATTAATTGTATTTTTAGAGACATAATGGGTGTTTGAATAAGAGCGCAAGATTTCAGTGTTCAATAAAACATGGTTTTCTGTAGCAAAGTATTGAAATATTTATTGATTTAGAAAATATACATTTGGGAATTATGTATGAAACAAAATATCTTGTAAATGGCCGCCACGGCTTTGCTGGCATATGCGTACCCTTTTGGCGAAATTTTCAATAACGTTATTGAATACATGTGGTGGTATTTCATTGATACAGCGTCTAATTTCGGCTTTCAATGCTTTGATGGTTGCAGGCTTATTGGCATAAACCTGTGACTTCAGATAACCCCACAGCCAGAAGTCTAAAGGCGTTAAATCGCAAGAGCGTGGAGGCCAATTCTGGTCACCAAATCGGGAAATGACACGACCAAGAGCAAACTCGTGCAAGATCGTCAATGTTTCACAGGCGGTATGACATATGGTACCGTCCTGCTGAAACCACATGTCGTCAAGATCAATAGCTTCCAAATGAGGCACAAGAAACTGTGTTATCATAGCACTATAATGGTGGCAATTAAACTTTCACCATTTTGATAATAATTTTTGACAATCATGACGTGTTGTTCTACCGTGTAATGCTCCATGTTTACTAACTCCCATCTGTCAACTTTCGATCTGTCACGTCATAATCATGTGACATTATGACTGTCAAACATGGCGCGCAATTCAAATCTTGCGCTCTTATTGAAACACCCTTTATAAGTTGCATTTTTGTGATATAATAATATTAGGAGAATGTTTTCAATTAGCATCCAGTAAGCAATTTAATATTAGGGGATATACAACATATTATAACAAGGGAGCCCTTAACAAAAATGATGGGGGTAATAATGTTTATAAAATCAGAAATAAACACAGACATTTCAAGTATACACAGCTAAAGAATTTGGGGGTAACAATAACTAAAGTTAGTTGTGAAATACACAATATTACTAACGGTATAACAACATTGTACAGATCACCAAACACCAGTATGCCGATGTTTATCCAAGACATTAACGATTTTTTTTTAACAAAATCATGATCAGAATGTAGAAATATTTATAGGCGATACAAACTGTAACATTTTAGATAATGAAAGTCCAATGGCAATACACATAACTACATATCCACCCTAGCCCTCCATGGATATAGACCATATATAAACGGAGTCGCATGATTAGATACCTTACCATGTATTGATCATATATTTATTAAAAAAAGGTTAAAAATAAAGGACTTAATATACAGTACTTTCATAATAAATGATGACCTTACAGATCATCATCCTATTATGCTAAATATTACAGATAAAGAGAACAAACTTGAGAATGACTATTTTGAAAATACAGCGACCAAAATCGACTACAAAAAATTAAATCAAATTTTATCTCAAACAGACTGGCAAAATGTGTTACACACTAATGACCCAGAGCTAGCAACAAACATTTTTGTAGATTAGTTACTATTAATAATAGAAAAGTCAAAAATTGTATCAACAAATAAGTGTATAAAAATAAAAAAATTAAAACCTTGGATTACATCAGGAATAATTAAGTCGATTAAACATCGTGACAAAATGAGAAAAAACTTAATAAACAATCATAATGTAACTAAGGAAATAGAATTTAAGACTTACAGAAATAACTTAAACAAAATTATAACAAATACCAAAAATAAAATTAATAAGAATTACAAAAATATTTTCAAAATTTATGAAATCATATCAGAGGCCACCAATGAAAACAATTGTAATAACAATAACGACATACAAATAAAGAACCCTTCAATGATGATAAACAGATGGGGAACTATTGTAATAATTACTTTTCAAATATTGCTCAAGAAATGCAAAAAAATATGCAATGTAATGAACTACATAAAATACTGTTTTCATGTAATTCATCAATGTACTTAGAGCCGATACATAAGAATGAGTTAATAAAACATATCAATAGTTTAAAAAATTGCAACTCCCCAGGAAAAAATGGCATCACTTTGGAAATAATTAAAAATAATCATCAATACATACTAAATCCACTACGGCATATCATAAATATAATATTTGAAAAAAAAATAGTACCAATACATAAAGCCGGAAGTAAAAAAGAAATCAGTAATTCTGTACCGATTAGTTTAACTAACATTATAGCAAAGACATTTGAAAAAGCACTAAAGAAACGACATGTAGGCTTCTGTAATACACTAATTTACTGTCACATCACCAATTTGGTTTTATAGCAGGGGTAAGCACAAGTGATGCAATGTTTCAACTTACGAAAGAGATTACGGATAATCTAAATAATAACCAGAAATGTATCGCCATCTTTCTAGACTTAGCCAAACTGCTTAGTATACTAGACAGATATGTCATAAGAGGCATAGTCTTAAATATATTCAAATCATACCTATCAAACGGTACAGTATGTCAGGATCGGAAATACGCTAAGTGACCCCAAAACCATAAAAATTGGTATTCCCCAAGGTACAGTCCTCGGGCCAATACTATTTAATATATATATTAATGCTTTAACTGATCTTAACATACAGGGTAGAATCTTATCATATGCGGATGACACAGTATTGATATTTCATGGAATAACTCGGCAAGAAACTAGAGAAATTCTACAAAGAGAAGTAAAAAAGGTAAAAAATTTCCCAGATACACTTAAGTTATCATTAAACATTACAAAGACAAAATTTATAGCCTTCTCGATCACATCTGCAAATTGTTCTAATTTTAATACCATAAAAATTGACAATCTAAACGACACAATTAAAGAAACTACTAACATAAAATATTTAGGCATAATTATAGACAAACATTTAAAATGGGACGATCAAGTAACATACTAAACTAAGAAACTACGAGGACTTATACATAAATTTTACTTATTAAGAGAACTTTTATCAAAAAAGTTACTACAAACTGTACACAAAGCATTAGTGGGGTGGCCTGTACAGTAATGTAATTCAAAATACTATATTAAAGATTATAAATAAAGCGAACAAATACTATCCAACCAACCTTTTATACAATCCGGAGATCTGTAATGTACTATAGAATAAAAGATTTAATTTCTGATAATCATAAAACACGAAGTAAAACAAATTGCCACATAAAAACACCAATAAGTCATAAAAATATAAATCAAAGATTTGTAAATCACTTGGCACCGAAGTTCTACAATTTACTCCCACAATACATCAAACTTGAAAAAATTATCAACAAGTTTATATCACTTAGCCAAGTATACATATTTGTCAATTACTTCGAGTTTATAAAAAACATGTAGATCGTACTGCATTTGTACTATGTATAATAGGGTGGTTCTACGTTATTCTTAGTAGAAAAAACTTTTAAGAATTTTTTTGTTCGCACCCTCTGAAGTCGTTCCAATGCTGAAAAAACAAACCTATACAAAATTTGATCCCAATCGAATAGTATTAACACGTGCCACCGAGCCATGGAAGTTTCCAAATTGCAGATTTTAACTTAATTCACTTATTATCAATTAATATCTCGCGAACAGTAAGTCGTATCGAAATTTTGGTACTGACATAAATAAAAGAAAATTTAATTTGCTACAAATTTAGTTATATGCAGTTTCTTTGTAAAATTGTTGAAATTTCAAAAAATATGCTTTAGGTATTAGAAAATTCTTGAAAAATTGCTTTTTTTATTAGTACATAATTAAAACTATAATAGAGTTGAGCAAATATATTTATTTACAAATTAAATAAAACGAACAATATTAAATAATTACTGAAGTTACATAAATTTAAAGAATTATATTTACAAATTTAAGAATAAAACAAATATAGCAAGTTACCTATATGTAAAATAATGAATTCCAATAGTTACTTTTTTGTTGCTAAAAAAGCTTTACTGGAATCCGGATATTGACGTCAACAATCGCTAACAACTTGTAGCAAGTACTGCTTTTGGTCGTCTTTCTGGGTAATTAAGCTATTATATTCTTCGATCAGTTTAATAATCAATTAATACCACGGCCTGCTGAATTGTGTGACAAATGTCACTGTATATGGCCTGGGCATTTTTTTGAAATCCATTGTTGTTTCCATTTCTGAGAAAACGCCAATTTTGGCCGTTTGGCGCCACATACCCACGATGACATTTAAATGACAACGGCTGCCAAGACTAATTCGTGTTTAGAAATGATTTTTTAAATGCAGTATCAGTAGGCTAAGGACCTATTGTTTTGAATGTAATATAAATATGAATGGTGTAATCTATTTAGTGTCGTGTAAGTACCTTAGAGATCTATAGTTTTAATATTTTTCTTGAGGGAGGTGTGGAACTTCAAGAATTCGTAGTTGAAGACGGATTCATATTTTCAGGCAGGTATTTTTGGATAGCTCACACATTTCCTCTAAAATAGCACATGATATGCAGATAATCGTATTTCTTATAAATTTGGAAGATGTTCTAGGTGGTATAATAGTAATGAAGTATTTTATTCTGTGTGTTATTGCAAGGTTGTAAGCTTATGTGTAATTTATTGTAAAATCATTAAAATAAAACATTTAAAAGTTATTCGTTTTATTAGATATCTATCTGTAAATGTAGTAATTAAAAATGTACTAAAGGAATTGCAATGTGATTTTATAGTCTTCGCCCAAAAGAAGTTACCCGGAAACATCTTTCTTGCAAGCTACAACTAACAATTCTTTTCCGTTGTTTATGGATATCTTCTCTTCTTCTTCTCGTCTTCTCATTTACCGTCGGACACGGTGTTGAGGAGTTTTACACATTCACAATTTCTACCCTATGTCATTTCAAGTCACTATTATTGCACGTTTGATTACACTTT
This sequence comes from Agriotes lineatus, assembly GCA_940337035.1. Taxonomy (NCBI): domain Eukaryota; kingdom Metazoa; phylum Arthropoda; class Insecta; order Coleoptera; family Elateridae; genus Agriotes; species Agriotes lineatus. The sequence continues at coordinate 109,524 of CALNHX010004582.1, forward strand.
TATTTGTCACTTTTGCACATTTTTTCCCACTTCTTTCTGTTCTTTGCAGTCTCTTTTGCTTCCCTCCAGTTTAGTCCTCTTTCATTAACAATCTCTGCCATTTTCTTGTTCCACGTCATATTGGGGCGACCTCTGGGTTTTCTTCCCTCTGGCTTTGCTTCCCAGATCTTTTTTAGTTCTCTCTCATTTGGCATTCTGAACAGATGTCCTAACCACCTCAGTTGGTTTGTTTCAATTTTCCCTTCTAGCGGTTTTATCTGCAGCCTTTTTCTGATTTCGGAGTTTCTTAGTCGGTCCCACTTGGTTACTCCTTCAATTCTTCTTAGCACACGCATTTCGCACGCTTGTAATCTTTGTTTTTGCCTTTTACTTAATACCCATGATTCGCTGCTGTACGTGAGGGAAGGGAGGTAGATAGCACTGTATACTCTAATTTTTGCTTTCTTGGAGATTTCCTTCTTGGATATTATTTCTTTGTTCAGAGCATAGTATATTTTCGTTGCTGCTTGTATCCTGTTATTTATTTCCTGTTCGTTCCCTCCGTTGCTACTAATTGTGGTTCCTAGGTATTGGAAGGTTTCCACTTGTTTTAATTCTTCGTTGTCAAGTGTTATATGGATAGTTCTAGGGGACTTTGACGCGTGCATTACTACCGTCTTCTCTTTGCTGATTGACATGTTTCTTTTCGCAAAAGCCTGGTGCCAAATTTCTACCTTTCTCTGCAGTTCCCTTTCCGAACTGGCTATTATTGCTATGTCATCCGCAAACAGAAATTCTGTTACCCTAACGGGTATCAAATTTCTGTACCCTATATGTGTTCCTTGTGTTTGGTCTCCTACTTCTTTTGTTATTTCATCAAGTAGGGCGATAAACAGGAGAGGGCTTATTACTCCACCCTGTCGGACGCCTTCGTGAGTGGTGAACTCTTTTGAATTTCCATTGCTAGTTCTTACGTAATTTCTCGTATTGTTGTAGATACTTTTAATAGCTTGGATTAGATTTCCCTCTACTCCTTTCTTCTTCAAGGCTTCCCATATTTGGTCTCTGGGCACTGAGTCGAACGCTTTTACAAGATCCACGAAGCAGACGTAGAGATCTTTTCCGTATGTTAATTTCTTTTCTATCGTTTGTTTTAGCCCAAAAATGGCGTCATGCGTACTTCTACCACCTCTAAAGCCACTTTGGGCTTCTGCTATTTTTGTATCGATGGATTTTCGTAGTCTCTGCTCAAGTATACGCTCATAAACTTTTCCTGGAACACTCAATAGTGCGATCCCTCGGTAATTCTCGCAGCATCTGCTATCCCCCTTTTTATGTATTGGTAAGATAATTGCTACCTCCCATTCTTTTGGTATTCTTTTTTCTTTCCAAGCTAGTTGAATAACTGTGTGCAATTGCTTCACCCCTGCCCCACCCATGTATTTTATCATTTCTGGTTTTAGTTTGTCATGTCCTGCAGCTTTAAACCCCTTCAATCTTTTAATTGCTTCCTCCACTTCCCTTAAGATAATCTCCTCTTCCTGTGGCACTCCTTCGTCCCATATTGCTTCCTCAGGTTGCTCTTGCACCAGGTGTCGCTGTGTCCCCCCCAGTAATTCCTGAAAGTACTCTCTCCATCTTCTAATTTTGTCCTCCTCTCTTGAGAGGATCTCACCGTTTTTGTCTTTTAATTGTCGCAGCGGATTTTTCTTGTTTCTCCTCAGTCCTCTAATCATCTTGAAGAAGCGCTTCTGGTTGTCTTTGAAGGTGTTCTCGGTTTCCAGTCCAAAGTGTTCCCACTCTGCTGTTTTTGCTTGTGCTACTAAAAGTTTCGTGTATTTCCTTTGTTCTTTGTACCGTTCGTAATCCTCTTTGCTTTTATTTTGTAGGTACTTCTTCCAGCGTTCTTTCTTCTTTTTCACTTCTTTTTTGATGTCTTCGTTCCACCAGCTGGTTTGCTTTCTCTTGCCCTCACTCCTTGAGGTGCCGCACACTTTTTCCGCTGCTGTAAGGATTAATTCCTTGAAGCATTTCCATGCTGCTTCTAGGTCTTGCTCGACGATGCCTGTTTGACTTTTCTGCATCACTTCGTCGCTGAACTTCCGCTGCGTTTCCCTGTTTCGTAATTTACTCGAGTTGATATTTGGAGGGGGTTTCTTTCCTTTGTAGCAGTTACTGTCTTTTGTGATTTCGTCTCTTTTCATTTCCATCACCAATAAGAAGTGGTCGGTGCTCAATTCGTGCCCTCTTTTAACTCTGACATCTTTAACTTTACCTTTACTGGTTCTTTGTATTATTACATAGTCTATTATCGACTTTTCTCCTTTGCTTGGTTCCCAACGGGTATATTTATGGATTTCTTTGTGTTTGTAAAAGGTGTTTGCGATTAACATGTCATTGTCTATGCAAAACTCAATCAGTCTCGTACCGTTGTTGTTCTCCGCTGCTTCTCCATACGTACCAATTACATTGTTGTGTCTCTGCGCTTTATTTCCTACTCTACAGTTCAGATCTCCGAGGATCACTATTTCTCCTTTGCACTTTTCTAATGTTTCTTCTAGGAGCTCCCAAAACTTGGTTTTTATTTCCGCTTTCTCACAGTCGTTTGGCCCATATGCAATTATAATTGTTACTGAGTGGGACGTTGTTATTTTTATTTCCATGAGCATTATTCTCTCCGAGAGGAATTCCCATTTCTCAATATTGTTTGCAGTTGCTTCCCTTATTATGCAGCCCACTCCTTCTGCTGCCCTCTTGTCCATGCTTACACCACTGAAGAACAATAGGTTTTCTCCTTCTAATTTCTGTATTCCTTGCCCTTTTTTTTTGGTCTCGGTTAACGCAATTAGTTCTAATTTTGATTTCTCGAATTCCTGTTCTAGCTCTTTCTCTTTTCCTCTTAACCCTCTGACGTTCCATGTACCAATTTTCCAAGTAGGTTTCTCTCTCCCCTTGCTGTATTTTCTTCTCCTTCTGTTTGTTCTGATCTCAAATTTCTCTATCCTTGATCTCCAGTTTTTCTTCAGTTTTTCATAGCTTTCCTCTTGTTGTAGCAGTATGAGTTCCTCCACGGCATACTTCAGTTTTGCTCTACTACTGCACATTTCTTGGTTTTGGATCTTCCTCTGAAGTTCTGCTAGTTTTTTGCGCAGTAAAATTCTTTCTGAGTCTATTTGCTCTGCCCTTTGCCCCAATTCCGCCCTTAGTTTACACACTTCTGATATATTTCTCTGTAATTCTAGCTGTAATTCCGATTTGTGTGACTGCGTTTCCTTTTGTATAAGCTGGATTACCTCTATCATCGTCTGCAATTCGCTTACACTTTCTGTGAAATCCATTTCGTCACTTAATTCCCCCGTGTGTATGCCTTGCTTTAGCGGCTTTATGCTGTTTATATTGTCTTTAAAAATGGGCCAATCACCGCGCTCTTGGTCGAGGCCGTGGCCGTGACGAATACTATATACGGTAATCGGCGACTTTGACCTCAACGGGTGACAATTTCCGCCGTCTTTTGTTAGCTTTTCGTTTTAGTTAATTTGTTTACGCACTGCAATCGTTTTTGGTTGTATGCAACTCACTCACTTTCTTACGCTGTACACTTTCCCACTATTTAAATGCACTGTGCTTTTATTGAAAAGCGTTTTACGATAGCGCGAGGCCGCATTTGACGGTTACTCGTCGTCGTACCTTTTTTTTTTTTTTTTTTTTTTTTTTTTTTTTTTTTTTTTTGGTAGAAATCATTGATGTATATGAGAAAAAGCAACTGGCTGAGAACGCTCCCTTGCGGAACTCCAAGTGTAATATTTTTCTCAGATGAAAAAGACATACCATATTTGGTTCTCTGTTTTTGGTTGCATAAATAATCCTCCATCCATTTCATTGCAATTCCTTTGATGTTATAATATTTAACTTTCTTTACAAGTATTGACCTATCGATAGTTTCAAAGGCTCTCTTTAAGTCTATAAACACAGCTACTACATATTTATCCTGATCTAATAGTTTTTTCCATTTACACATTGTCAATTGTAATGCAGTTTCACATCAATATTTTGATCGAAATCCTGACTGGTTTATATACAGGGAATTTATTTTAATAGTTAACATAAGCGTTTCGTTTCTATGCCACCATTTACAAATCATACAGATTATTTCCATAGTTACAAATGAGACCAATAGATTAGAGCGTGTATTTTAAGAGTTAACATAGGAATTATTACTTGTCAAAATGACAATTAAAAGTTATTCTAATGTATAGCACTAAACAAAAGATACAACACACAAGTTGTTCCTACGTCTACTTTTTGTATGCATACCTATATTCCGGTAATAAAATTAAATTTTCTTATTAGCAAGTACCTAATTCAAATTCTTATGTTAACTCGTAAAATAAACGCTCTAATCTATTGATTTTATTGGTAACTATGGAAGTGACCTGCATGATTAAATGCTGGCATAGAAACGAAACTGCTATGTTAACCATTAAAATAAATTCACTGTATAGCAAATTATTGTCTTCAAAATACTCATTTAACTTAGAGTAGGAACAATTTCACAATTGTCTGTCAAATTTCTTTCCAAAATTTAGAAGATTTTTTCAGCTAATTATGTTTTTGAAATCTGCATCCACTAATGGTTTTTTTAATTATAAACGCATTAGTTGTGTCAAAATATTCTAGTGATATAAAAAGTAAAAGTCAAAATAAATGTAACGTTTCGCTATTTAATATATAGCTTCTTCAGACATTTTACACAATTGTTGATACATTTTAAAAGATTTTGGGACACACACTATTAAAAAGTAGACAAAAATTATTAATCTAGAAATAAGTATTAAAAATTAGATATGTGAACTAATAATTATCAATTATTATATATTAAATAGCGAAACGTTACATTTATATTGACTTTTACTTTTTAAATCACTAGAATATTTTGACACAACTAATGCGTTTATAATTAAAAAAACTATTAGTGGATGCAGATTTCAAAAACATAATTAGCTGAAAAAATCTTCTAAATTTTGGAAAGAAATTTGACAGACAATTGTCAAATTGTTCCTACTCTAAACTAATTAATAACATAGCTGTACAAACCATTAATAGACTCTTTTACTGCTTGTAAACTACTAATTCTATTATTTTCTCTATTACTGGTAATGTATTAATTGGACGAAAGTTTTCTGCTACGTTCGTGTTGTTTATTTTTGGTATTGGAATAACTACTCGTTTTTAAGATTTCAGGGAATCTTTCGTACCTTAATGAGGTATTAATAAAATTTAGTAATACATCACCTATTACTTCAAATATACTTTTTATCACCATTGCATTTAATATTTCGTATGAATTTGTTTTGTTTTCAAGAGAGTCAATTACTTTCCTTAAGTCACCCATAGTTATATTGCTAAAGCTATCTAATTCACATAAAATTGTTGGCAAATCGTCATCACTCCATTCTTGAGTTAATCCAATCGTTTCCACAATAAATATAATGCTAGTTACAAAATATTCATTGAATTTGTTTGCGATGTCAGTATTACTTGTGCACTCCACTCTGCCCTCTTCAAACATAATGCTCCCTGTCTCCATACTAGGGATGTCGTACCCGGTCTAAAATCAAACCCGGGTACCCGAAAACAGTACCCGGGTACCCTCGGGTACCCGAAGATTTTACATTTTGCTTTATTATTTTATCCGAAATTGGTAGCAGCATCAACATTACACAGAAGATGTTTATGTTACTTCAACCCATACTGACGCGATTTAATGGTACTATTAAGGGGTTGAAATATTTCTGTGGAGCGGATTTATTGCCTTATATGAAACAAGAATCAACATTATGTGGTATGTTATTGCTGCATTGTTATTTTTCTAGAGCTTATTCCTATTGTTGTTAAGTTTTTATTATCTTCTCCGAAAAGGGCTGACTTTCTGGACATTACATAAAATACTAGTCGGGTACCCGGGTCCTGAAAATATACCCGGGTTTACTATTACCCGGGTCGGCCCGGGTACCCGGGTACCCGCCGACATCCCTACTCCATACTCCTGTTACTCTTTTTACCTAGTAATGATTTCACTGTATTCCACATTTTTTTAGCATTTCCTTTACATCCATCAATTTTATTCATGTAATAACTGTTTTTCTTAGTCTTTAATAGGTTAACAACTTCATTTCGATAACTTTTATACCGTTCCCATTTCATATGTCTTTCTTCTCCATAACTATTCACGAAAGCTTTATATTCTTTATCCCTTTTTGCTGCTGCTCTTTCAATTTCTTTATCATACCAAGGTAGATTGCTTGCTCTTTTAATTTTATTTTTTATAGGACACACTTCATTTATTATATTTTCACAGTTTTGTAATATATTATGTAAAATCGAATTCACATTTACATCGCCTCTTTGCCAATTACATAATATAAGTCTATTGTTAATTTCAACTAATTTATGATCATTAAAATTTCTTACCGAGTATGTGTAGCCATTATTTAAGTTAACTTTTACTCTATCTAAATTAATGAGTATAATTGAATGATCTGTGATCTTTGGTGTATGGATTACACTTGCTCCAATACCTTCGTTATTTACCAGAACATAATCAATCAATGTAATACTATCATTTGTAATTCTGGTATATTCGTTAACAATTTGATCTATTCCTAACCTATTAAAACAACTGCTAATTCTATTAACATTAACATCATTTAGTTTCTTATAATCTAAATTAAAGTCACCTGCTAATATACACTTGTGACTAGTGATGTAAATTACCCGGGTATTTATTTTTAGGGGTAAATACCCAGGGTATTTACCCGGGTAAATACCCAAAATGGGTATTTAAGCGGGTATTTATAGCATCATTTACAAATATTATAAAGCTAATCCAATCAGTATAATTAATTGGTAAGTGAAGGTGCTCTATTCGAATTTTATAAAAATTTATAAGAAAATAACTGCACTGAGAACATTTACTGCCCAAAATACTGATGGGGCCGTAACTATTATACAGGTTACCTAAAATTGTACGAACAATGTAATTCCATGAGTTGGAAAAGGTTCAAATACTATTTGCCATAAGAGTAACCCAAATGGAAAATGCAATAATTACTTTGGTAGCTAGGCAACAAGTAGCTATTGCACCTACTTGTTGCCTAGCTACCAAAGTAAATATTGCATTTTCCATTTCAGTTACTCTTATGGGAAATAGTAGTATTTGAACTCTTTTCAACTCATGGAATTGTCATGTTCCGTATAATTTTAGGCAACCTGTATATAACAGCAATGAGATAGCATAAATAAAATACAATTCAATGCTTGAATAAGAAAAAGATGAACATAGAAACAAATATTTGAGTAGACTTGACGCTCATTTTAATTATGGCATATGTCAACAAAATATGCCTACTAAAATAACTTTTTTGTACGGTTATCTCTTTCTTACTCAAGTATTATGTGCTTTTTTTGTGCATGCTATCTCATTACTGTTACATACTTATGGTCCTATCAGTATTACAGCGTTGTTTATATAATTTTGTAATATTCTTTGCCTTATTAAGATTGTTTCTTAATGTACCTATAAGTATATATTAATATTAATGTTAATAAATATAAGGATTATTTCTTCAAGTTATTGTCTTCATTTTTCAAAAATGGAAACAAGTCAGAAAATAATGTACAAATAATTTAAATTATCCCAATCTCTGGAGTCAGAGCCATCACAATGTTTTTTGTAATTTCAAACAGGCGCAAATTATTTCGTCTAACTGTTTAGCCCTTTATTATTATTATTATTTCCATAAACTTCGGCAGCCAATGTTTTTTCCCGATAAACGATTAATTTACCTTGGTGAATGCTTATTCAATGTTACATTTAAATTGTTATTTTACATAAAATATTCCAATGCATTTATATGTAGTTTATTTATTAAGATAACATTATTATGTGAGTAAAAGTTAGCTTAACTTTCTAAATATTACAAATTTGATAAATACCCAGTTTTTAGGTATTTACCCGAGGCAGGGGTAAATACCCAGGTAAATACCCATTTATAAATACCCTACCCACTGGGTATTTACCCGACCCACATCACTACTTGTGACTCATATCAAACATTTCTTCCGGAGCATTTTCAAATTCCTGTAGAAAATCACCGTTGGGGACCTGATGAGAACGATACAAACAACCAACTTTTACTTTATAGTTTCTATTAAGATGCACTTCTACTACACTGCACCAAAAACAATTGTTTACTATATACTCACTAACCTTTTTAAATTTCAAGTTTTTATTCACAAAGATTAGCACACCACCTGTACTTCTTGTACTCGAGTTACATCGTACAACCTTATAGTCATCAATCATTAATTCACAATCCATTATATCATCCGTTATCCTTGCTTCACTTAAAAGCACCACTGCCGGTTTATATTTATTAATTATTGGTATTAATAGAGGTTTATTCATAATATAGCTTCTAATATTTACATACATTATCTTGTTATTACATTCATTTAGTTTTTTGACTTATCAATTATAGTGGGTTTACTATTAATATATTTTATGGTTTCAGAATTATTGCCTTTCTGAATTAAATCATTCAGTTGCTTTTTAACATCTACTAGATAATCTCTCTGCTTTTTCGTTTGGTCGCTATAGATCCTCACATCTGGAACATTTATTTTCATTCTATTCTTTAGCACATTTAATGCTTCTTCTCTTTAATTAAACATTACTTTTATTGGACGTGTTTTGTTATTATCATATTTACCCAATCGAAATAATTTTAGGTTATCAGTATTAGTGATGGGCCTATCCGGAATGAATAATCGGAAAGTTTCCGATTGTTCAAAAAATCGGAAGGTTCCGATTATTTCGGAACTTTTCGGAATTCGATTATTTTACTGTTCGGTGCACAAAATTCGGAACTTTCGGAATTCGATTATTTTACTATTCGGTATACAAAATGAGAAAACGAAATGTCAATTTGAACTGAACAGAATACGAAATATTGTGTTGACTCACTTGACTGCTATATGCTGGCACTAATGGCAGTGGTATTTCGTAGATTAATTATTAGATAGTACACCTTACAGACTTCAAATTCATGTATTGTTTTATACTATCTCTTATGTACTTTATGTGCCATTAAACTTTAAAATATCACTACCATTTTCCGAAAGTCTATTAAGGTAACTACTGTAATAATTTGAAAAAATATTTTATTTCTTCTTATATGCCACTGTGCGACTCAAAATCATAAATTGTTTTACTGGCCGTCCTTATAAACCCAAACAATAGATGCCAACGCAGATAAGGGCTTACGGCGAGTGCCGCATCGCAAATTTGGACGCACTTCATCTTCCTTCTGCTTGTTGTTGTTTCGCTCGTTTTCCCTTGCTTGCATTTACGGAATGTAAAATAATCGGATGATATTCCGATTTTATAAACATTCCGAAATGGAACATTCCGATTATTGAAATCATCCGATTATGCCCATCACTAATCAGTATTCACTTCCACGTTTTTTAACAAATCTTTGACTGCATTTTTATCTTCATTTACCTTTTCTTCTTTTGAACTAACATGAGTAGGTTCTTGGACGTTAAATATCACTATATTTTTTGCTCTTTGTTGCCGTTCAATAATTTCAAAAATAATATCTTCATTGTTACAAATGTCGGTCTTCCTTACTTCATTTATAGGTTTTTGATTTATTTTATCAATTCTATCTTCTAACTGCTCAATATTTTTTAGCATTTCAGGTACCCGAAAGAGCCCATCTTCACATTCTTTACATAAGAATTTTAGTTTTCGTTTAGCTAATTTAAGACACCTGATTTCAGTTTCAGTCAATTCAGCGCATTGTTTGCAAACATCTTTATTACAGCTGTCACATGCAAACGACTGATCACATTCAATTCCACATTTATAGCAAATACTCATTTTTACCACAAAGTATGACCATGCGGTTATTTGAGGTTAAGAGGTATTCAAATAAAGGTTGTAGGCCAGCTTTTTTATCCACCATTTATCGGTTTTCCTTATATGTATATTTTTAAGATTCATACCGAATGTCAAATTGACAATTTGTATTTTATTTTCAGATGGTTGTAATTTGTAATGATGTCTTTAGTTTGACCAATCACATGTGGTTATGATTACTACTTAGTGCATGCTTATTTGAAATTTATTATAGTTCAAAATATTTAAACGCGCAGCACAAGTAATACCGTTCACCTTTCGCAATGCTTTTAACTAGCGTAACAGAACAAGGGTTCCAGATTCCAGTAAACCAATGGCGTCGCTAGCATGTCATTTGTTTTTCGGATCTCTCTTTCTGGTTGAATGGTCCGAAAAACAAATGACATACTAGTGACGCTACTACAGTAAACCACATATGATGGTATACCCTCCCTCTAAACATCTGGTTTGTATTGACAAACAAATAAACTGTGTTCGACAGTTCCAGTCTTTTTTTTTAAATAACTGATTCCAAAAATATTTCAATATGCTTAACAATAGGTAAAAAATTGTTATTACTGAATTTCAAACATTTATATTATATCATAAGATCTATTTACTTGTATTATCAAAATTAGCCTAAAATTGAATAATGGATTGGAATTTACTTCAAAATTGTAATACATCTACGTTTTCAAATTAAAAATAGAAAAAAAAAACCTGGAATGATTACGTTTTTCTAATACTTTGCACATTTTTTTAACATCCAGTAGGTTTGCGTAGAAATTGCATATAACTAAAATGTAGAATATTAAATTTCCTTTTTTTTATGTTATCAAAATTTCGATAGCACTTCCGGTTTGTCAGATATTAATTGATAACAAGTGAATTCAATTAAAATCTGCAATTCGGAAACTTCCAAGGCTCAGTGGCACGTGTTAATGTTGTTCGATTGGGCTCAAAATTTTTATGGGTTAGTTTTTTTGGTATTGGAACGACTTTAGGGGGTGCGACTAACAATATTCCAGGGTTGCAAAATTAGAACCACCCTAATGTATAATATTGTTAACTTCTAATATTGTAACGGCGATTATTGTTGATAAGCAGCTATAGTTAGTTATAATGTTTATTGTAAAATACATGGGATAAAAGTGCACATACAAGTGTTGTGCACCTAGGTACAATAAATGAAATTTTAGTAATTATATAAATACTAGAACGCGTTGGCCAGCCTACGTCTGGCCCTGCCAGCGTAAAGAAACGGTTAACAATAAAAAAGCTTGTTTAAGCTGGTAGCCAGCCGACGTCCGGCCCTGCCAGCGTTAACAATACAAATGCTTGCTGCGTCGCCACTTGTGCGCGGTTGACATGTGCGCGCGCCCGTACTTACAGTCGGACGTCGGGCGGCATCAGCTCTTATAATATAAGATACTGTGTTAATATGTAAGATGTAATCTAATTTTTTTTTGTAAGGGATGGGGAAATAAGTAATAAAAAAAAAAATACACGGGTATAGATATCACAATAATTATTAAACCGTACGACAACGCTTGAAAACGAACTGTTCTCGTAGAAAGCTAGCGAGCAAAATCAAAATAACATTGAAGTGTGATATACATTTCGCGAAGATCAAAAGAAATATTTAAATTATCTAGTTCTACTACACCTTATACGTGTAACGTATACCCTCCTACTACATATTTGACTCATAATTAAAGCTGATAATTATATGCACTCAAATGTATGAAAATATACGCATATATATGCATACATTTTGTTCAGTGTATGCACCCAAACTTATAATATATGCAAATAATATGCTCTAATTTTTTCGAAAATAAGTAGGAGTATTCTAAGTAATGTAATAATTTTAATTATTTTGTATGAGTGTATTTATTTCTCTAATTTTTATTCAAAGACGTCATTCATTTTAACGTTTGACTATATAAACATGGACTGCCAACGCCAACTTCACGTTGTAAGCCAACATAAAAAAGAGATTTCCCCTAACCCCGCCAGACTATTATTCAGTGACTTCCCCTTTTCTCTGCTTATTTAGATAAGCGCACTGCACTCCAGTGGCAGAGAGTGAAAGTATATATATCTCAGTTGCGCATAAAAATTTTATTAATAAATTTAATGAGAGTAAATTTCACAAAAAAATCTCAAAAAGTTCATACATTACAAATTATCGTTAAAAATATAACCAAATATGAAAGATCCAGAAAGTATGCTCAAAAATGTATAAATATGCAAAATATGCAAAATGAAACTTGGCTTAAATGATTTGTTTTCACATAATTAGTATACATATGCAAAAAGTTTCGCCGGCATATCAATTATACAAAATATGCATTTGTCATATAATATCAGCTTTACTCATAATTGTGTTTAATTTTTAAGTTATTTTACGACAATTAATTATGAAATAAATAAAATGCTGATTGCTTTGTTGGAATTAACATAAAATATTCTTTTTTAAACAACTTACGTCTGTTCTAATCTGTAAATTTCGTAGTATTTATTATTTAAATATTTCAAATTTGAATTCTTATGCTTTATATCGATTCACATTTTTCGGCTTTAATATTAGACTATAACTATCCTTGTTCGAATCCAGATTATTGTAATTACTCTTGCAGTCTTTCCTTTTTACCCTTGACCTGGTTGATGTTTCCCCCTTTTGTAATAATTACTTAATACGAAAAATCCAACTATTTACTGTATTGTCAAAACTGTGAAGATATTTAAAAAAAATTCTAATGGCCGTTTTTAAATTTTGCAGGCAAACATTCACTCGAAGTCCTGAAGAAGGTATCGGAACGAGAGTTTGCAGCTGCCCAACGCATCGAGGTCCCACCGGAAGAATGCGCCAAAAAATGCATCCAGCAGCTAACCCGATCTTATGAGCCGGATTTCGGAGGATTTTCGCATGCCCCCAAGTTCCCACAGCCTTCCAACTTCAACCTTCTGTTTCACATCTACGCCAGCGACAATGAATCTGAGCAGGGCAAGCATGTGCTGGACATGTGCCTGCACACGCTTAAGAAGATGGCTTACGGAGGCATTCATGACCACGTGAATTGTGGCTTTGCTCGTTATTCCGTTGACCGCAAGTGGCACGTCCCGCATTTCGAGAAGATGCTGTACGACCAAGGGCAGCTGGTGGTGTCTTATTGTGACGCTTACGTCGTTTCAAAGGACTCGTTTTATGCTGACGTTGCCAGAGACATATTGAAATATGTGTCTAGAGACCTGAGTCATCCCTTGGGTGGTTTCTATGGTGCTGAGGATGCCGATTCGTACCCGTATGAGGGTGCTAAGCACAAGCAGGAGGGTGCTTTCTGTGTCTGGGAGTATGATGAGATTCATAACCTGATTCCTGACAAAATCATGCTGATATAATGTGCTATCATTACAATGTAAAGCCAAATGGGAATGTGGACCCGCCCAAGACCCTCACCACGAATTGAAGAAGAAGAATGTGCTTGTTGTGTTTGGTTCCTTTGAGAAAACGGCAGAGAAGTTTTCGATAAGTGTTGAAAATCTAAAGGACATTCTGGAACAGTGCCATAAGATCTTGTATAATGAGAGACAAAAAAGGCCCAAGCCTCATGTCGATACAAAGATTGTAACGTCATGGAATGGTTTGATGATCTCAGGGTTTGCCAAAGCTGGTTTTGTGCTTAAAGATCAGAGCTACATTAACCGAGCCATTCTAGCAGCCAATTTTATTAGGAAGTTTCTGTATAACGAGGAAGAGAAATCCCTGATAAGGTGTTGCTATCGAGGAGAAGACGAGCAAGTCAGCCAAATGTAAGTGTGGTTGATTTGTTAATTGTCAGATCAAAATATGAATAAATGTTACAGATCCACTCCTATTGTTGGATTTTTGGATGACTATGCTTTTTTGATTCGTGGACTTTTGGACCTGTATGAGGCATCGCTGGATTCTGATTGGTTGCAGTGGGCTGAAACGCTCCAAGAGCAGCAGGATAGAAGGTTCTGGGATTCCCAGGGCTCTGGGTACTTCACTAGTCCTGAGGGTGATCCAAGCATTTTGATTCGTGGAAAAGAGGGTAAGTCAGTTTTTTTACATTACATAAATAAAGGTGTCCAAATATTGGCTGATTTAAAGATTATTGTTTCCTATCGTGCAAATTAGATAGTTTTCTATGAAATACAAAAAATAGTTTTTCTTCCCTCTAGCTAAGAGATGAAAATACTCTTACTTGATATTCTGGTTTTGATGGATGCCTAAATTGTTAAGAATTTTTAGTAAAAAATATAGGATTAAGCTGTCATATTAAAATCACATATGATTGACTTTCTTTCCTCCGGAGGAAGTAATCATTTCCTGTCTTGTTTGTTTCACTCGCTGTTTTTTCCCCCATGATATACAAATAGACATTTACACTCTTTAACAATGAAATAAAATTAAATAATAGCAATAAACAGTGAAAATTAATTATATCATTATCATTTATTGCTGATTAAAGTTACTTTTTGAATGTGTATTGGGCATTTATTTGCCACGCACAGCAGCAACAAATAACCCCCGCGAAAGGCTGAAAGATGCAGACAATAATTTTTGAAAGAGAAACTTCAGATGAATGTGGTGACTGTCCTATGTCAGCAGGTGGCTTGCTTGGAAAGCACTCCAGGCGCGAGTGAGTCAGTTTTGACAGAAACTGACACAAAATCTAACCCGCTAACCTCGAATTTGACATAGACGTACAGTGCCGCCAACATACTATTCATAACGAAACTCTGGCGAGTCGCCGGCGATCCGCTGGCGAACGACTATGAATACGGGCGCCAGTCTTTTGTAATAAGTAAAAGTAGGAGATAGCCACTTCAGTACAACCAAACGTATAGCATTAATCACAGGTGACTCTAATTATATATTTAAATATG